>ML418742.1:37958-85695 GCA_005239525.1 Nicotiana knightiana | reverse complement strand
GAATATATACCCAGATTAGCAGAAAACCTAAAACCTTTGCAGAAAAAACTAAAAAAGGATGTACAATACCATTTTGATGAAAAAGATAAAAAACAAATAAAAAAGGTCAAAATATTATTCAAAAAATTACCAAAATTATATTTTCCAGATGAAAATAAAAAATTTACCTACATTGTAGAAACAGATTCACGTAATCATAGCTATGGGGGAGTTCTTAAATATAAATATGATAAAGAAAAAATAGAACATCACTGCAGGTACTATTCAGGATCTTATACGGAACCACAATTAAAATGGGAGATAAATAGAAAAGAACTATTTGGATTATATAAATGTTTGTTAGCATTTGAGCCATATATCGTTTATAACAAATTTATTGTAAGAACAGATAATACACAAGTAAAATGGTGGATAACACGGAAAATACAAGATTCAGTAACAACGAAGGAAATAAGAAGGCTTGTATTAAATATACAAAATTTTACATTTACAATTGAGGTAATAAGGACTGACAAAAATGTTATTGCAGACTACCTATCAAGAAAAAGGTACCCAAACTGATGAGAGGCAAGAAACAAAAGATTTATTTGCAATCCTTACTACTCTATCTTTACAGATGGATAGTATGGGAAAAAGATTACAACAGCTTGAAGAAAGCAAGCTAAGTCAGCAGCATGACTATAAAGATGCGGAGCTAAGTCGATCGGAAGACTCAAAATTTCCAGAGTTAGAGGGAGACGTTGGGAAACTCCGAAAAACCCATAACAATGTTTGTTTACATACAGCTGCAGGTACAAGTAAACAAGTTAATAAGAAACCATATACCAATGCCAATTTGAATAACATATTTGATAAACCGTTTACTCCAAAAATACCAAAGGAAACAATAATTACACCACCACAAACCTCAACCTACGCAAACAGTCTACACCAAAATAAGAAAATATAGAACCATATTACCCAGACCTATATTGAAAACATATACAAAATCCAAACATTTCTAAACCTTAACCCCAGAGCAACTACTACAACAGATCCAACACAAGACTACATAACCCAAAAACTCCAAGGATATAATAGACTTATTGCTCAACCAAAGACCAGATCCAATCTAGTAAAAACATGTTACAATTACGGATTACTTAGCACAATATATACTTATGATGGTTAAGAAATAAGTGGAATACCAGAGATATATAAAGCATTCATTACATATAAAAGAATTACAAAAGGAAACCTATTTTTTATAAAATTCTATACAGCACCAGCTGAGATACTATACGATGAAATAAAACCTCTTATACAAGTTGTGAAAATAGGATTGACACGAGATATGATAATACCTGAAGCGATAGAACAACAACCAGAGATACCAAAAATCGAGATACCAAGTTTTTACGCCAACAAAAGAATAATTAGGATAGCAACTATTATCCAAGAATTAGCCAACAATTATCTACGGGAAAATTCCATTTGGAGCTACTACTACTCCAAATGGCATTTCCCTGTAGATAATTGTTGGCTAATTCTTGGATAATAGTTGCTATCCCAATTATTCTTTTGTTGGCGTAAAAACTCGGTATCTCGATTTTTGGTATCTCTGGTTGTTGTTCTATCTCTTCTGGTATTATCATATCTCGTGTCAATCCTATTTTCACAACTTGTATAAGAGGTTTTATTTCATCGTATAGCATCTCAGCTGGTGCTGTATAGAATTTTATAAAAAATAGGTTTCCTTTTGTAATTCTTTTATATGTAATGAATGCTTTATATATCTCTGGTATTCCACTTATTTCTTCACCATCATAGGTATATACTGTGCTAAGTAATCCGTAATTGTAACATATTTTTACTAGATTGGATCTGGTCTTTGGTTGGGCAATAAGTCTATTATATCCTTGGAGTTTTTGGGTTATATAGTCTTATGTTGGATCTGTTGTAGTAGTTGCTCTGGGTTTAAGGTTTAGAAATGTTTGGATTCTGTATATGTTTTAAATTTAGGTCTGGGTAATATGGTTGTATATTTTCTTATTTTGGTGTAGACTGTTTGCGTAGGTTGAGGTTTGTGGTGGTGTAATTATTGTTTCCTTTGATATTTTTGGAGTAAACGGTTTATCAAATATGTTATTCAAATTGGCATTGGTATATGGTTTCTTATTAACTTGTTTACTTGTACCTGCAGTTGTATGTAAACAAACATTGTTATGGGTTTTTCGGAGTTTCCCAACGTCTCCCTCTAACTCTGGAAATTTTGAGTCTTCCGATCGACTTAGCTCCGCATCTTTATAGTCATGCTGCTGACTTAGCTTGCTTTCTTCAAGATGTTGTAATCTTTTTCCATATCCATCTGTAAAGATAGAGTAGCAAGGATTGCAAGTAAATCTTTTGTTTCTTGCCACTCATCAGGTTGGGTACCTTTTTCTGATAGGTAGTCTGCAATAACATTTTTGTCAGTCCTTATTACCTCAATAGTAAATGTAAAATTTTGTATATTTAATACAAGCCTTCTTGTTTGATGTGATTTGAGGGCTCGAGCAAGTCCGTGTCATGTTTTGGGACAGATTGACATAGTTGGACGGGGTCCCGGGGGCCCCCGGGGGCCCCCGGTGGATTCCGGGTGGTTAACGGACCAAAGTTGAAGTTGGAAAAGGGCTGAAGCTGCTGTCATCTGGTGTAACTGCACCTGCGAGGCTTTGATTGCAGGTGCGGCTTGGGAGTCGCAAGTGCGAGTGTGGGCTTGGCTTGGCTGGGAACCGCGGGTGCGATGGATATTCCGCACCTGCGAAGCTGCATGTGCGGACAGTGGACCGCAGGTGCGAAAAATGCCTGGGCAGAATGTTTTAAAAATCGGGTTTGTGCCATTTCTCTCTCATTTTTCATTTGGTTGAGACGATTTTGGAGAGCTTTTCAAGGGAGATTTCACAAAGCATCAAGAGGTAAGTTGTTCTACTTGTTTCTAAGGTTAAATACAAGATTATATGCATGGATTAGGAATGAAAATTGGGGTTTTTGGAAGAAAAACCTAGAAAATGTAATTTTGGATTTTAGCCACAAAATGAGCATGAATATTTGAGTAAATTATATATTTGAGTTAGTAAGGCTATGGGTAGAACGTACCTTCGAGAAAATTTTGGATTCCGGGCACATGGGCTTGAGGGCATTTTGGTCATTTCACTGAGCGGGGTTGGGAAAATATATAATCTGAATTCGTTGTGAGTATTAGGATGAATTTTCATTGCCTTTTCATTTATGTGGTAGTTTTAGAGTGTTATGTGTCCGTTGGAGTCATAGGAAGGGCTTGGAAGCCGATGTTGGAATTTCGGAGCAAGGTAAGTCTCCTTTCTAACTTTGTGAGGGGGAATCGTCCCCCTCGGTGAATTAATTCACTATATGCTATTATATTCGGGGGCTACATACGCACGAGGTGATGGGAGTCCGTGCGTAGCTACTATTATTCCATGTTCGGGTAGCCTAGGACGCACTAGCATGCTTTATGTGTGTACCTGTAACCCTGCATGTAATATTAAACTGCTGATATGACCGAAAAGTAATCGAATGTTAAAATAAAACTAGAGCTCATATTGTTAACCTTCTAAAAGGAGAATTGTTTCTGCTGTGAATATATGTGTACCCGGATTGGGTTGTATCATGGAGTATTACTAAACTGGACAAATGAGTTTCAAAAACAAAGATTTCAAAACCTATATTTCATGTTTCTTTTAATAAAGACTTTACCACTTTCCTGAGAAAAATAGTTTTCTTGATAAAATACGAATTTATTATGTGGATATGTGTAACTTCGGGTGCCTGAGTCGCTTGAGTGATTTGCGAGCAGGAAGACCCTATATTTCTGTATGTATTCTTATGAGCACCTGAGTCGCATGTATGATTCGAGAGCAGGCTAGCCGTATTATGTTAACCGCGTCGCATGATCGATTCGCGAGCGGGGCAAATAGATGCATCTATGGTTCGAGCCGGTCGACCCCTCGGCAGTGCACATTTTATTATTGTTGGTCTGCGCTGTTCAACCCTCGGCATTGCTTGCGCATGATATTTGCTGCGTAGTTGCTATGATATTTGCCTAATTACTGGCCTGAAATATTAAATTGTCGATTCAAATGACAAAGACTTAAAGTTATTAAAAAGACTTTTGGAAGGAGTTGTTCCTTCCGTTGATTTATTAATATTTGATTAAATCACCGTGTTGATTAATTGTTAATATGACGAAGATATAAAGTGTTAAATGTGAACGAAATTGAAGGATGTTTAAATCCTATTTTATAAACTGCCTATGATAAAACCATGCTTAGTGCCACTCCTAATATTTTAAATGGACCTTTAGTAAGTGTCTAATTTAACCTCTCGTCACTACCTCTCTGAGGTTAGGCGGGCGATTTACTGAGTACACGTTGTTTTTGTACTCATACTACACTTGTTGTGTATTTTATTGCACAGGTACCTACATAGCATAGTGGTTGATTTGGAGACTAGGATTTATTCATGTTTTTAAATCCCTTGTCCAAATGGTATTTTAAACAAGCTTTGTAGTATTTGTAAAATTCTTAGAAGTTGCTCATGTACTTGTGACACCGGGTTCTGGGATATGTATTGGGATAATTGTTTAAGTGAAATCTTTAGATCACTGTTTTTCAATAACAGAATTTTATTTGCTGTCGTATTTAATTTACGAAAATTTATTTATTTGATTATGAAATGCAAGAAAAGGTAATGGTTTTTGAAAAATGTTAAACATGAATGTATTCATCTAATTAAGGATTTGGCTTGCCTGACAGTGGTGTCCGGCGCCATCACAACCTATGAATTTTGGGTCGTGACAGGTGGAAATTACGCCTTAAAGATCTAACGTGATAGCACCTCTGGTGCATACAAAATTCGGTAGAAACTTTATACTGACTTCTTACGGCTTAGCACTATGGCACGATCTAGAAACAAGAGAAGAGTAACATTTCCTAAATTCCCTATAGCCTCTCAATTACAATTGTGGCGTGCAACACACCCATAAGTGAGACTCTAGTAGGCACGACTTTGAAGACTCTCTAGGAAACGACCCGCTCTTATACCACTATTGTCACGACCCAAACTGATGGGCCGCGACGGGCACCCGGTACCTTAGTCAACCGAATACCAGCATAACATATCTTTTCATGTCATACTATCTTTGATAACTGAGCCGGAAGGCTGCCGTGAGATAAGTAGAATACAACATAGGATAACTACTTATACATAAGATATACGGGCCTACAAGACCAAAATAACCACTCGTATATTGAACATAGGCTGACAAGGCCATACAATCTTTTACGTACATGACATCTGTCTACAAGCCTCTAAGAATACATAATTTTCATAAAGGTCGGGACAGAGTCCTGCCATAACAAAGAATACACATCTAAAACATACTAACAAAACAAGAAACTCCGAAGCAAATGGAGTGCACCAACATCTTTCGCTCAGCTGATAGCCTACTTGGAGGGCTCTCGACCTGTCTATCGGGACCTGCGGGCATGAAACGCAGTGTCCCCAGGCAAAAGGGACGTCAGTACGAATAATGTACCTAGTATGTAAGGCACATAAATTATTATGTAAAAGACATGGAAGAAATATAGAGTAAATGACTTAACCTGTAAGTCTGGATAACTCTGTAAATCATGAAATACTTTCAGTGTCATGCATATACGTATGAATGTCATGTCGTGCATAGGTACATGTGTCATAACATCATCAAGCCTCTGAGAGCATCCCATCATATCATCTCGCCCACTGTGGGTAAAATCATCAACGTATACCAGCTGATCAGGTGGTGGTGCGTATATAACACCATAACTTTTTCCCATAGACCATATACATATAAATACATATATATACGTGTATATAACTCCATCTGGTCATGGGTCAATGTAGATGTATTAATGAATGCAATGCATGAGAAGTACATCATTAAAATCTCTCAAAATGTTATAAGGTCATCATGCCTTTGAATATATCATGAAATAAACTTTACCAACGTACATATTTTTTAGACCCATAAACATATGATAGAATAATATGACACATGGGAACATAAGAATACATACATCTCTAGCATTTCAACGAATAGAGTAATTTATGGAAATTGTACATTTTCTCATTTCGTTTCATATAGATCATGCCAAAAGAAAAGACGGGTTAGCCTTAACATACATTTCTCGTTTACCTAACAACACGATGACGGTTAAGCCCGTTAATACTTCAATCTCTTGAACCGATTTGAAGTTCCGGTTTAGAAATTAGAAATGGGTCTGGCAAAGGCAAAATAATACTAGTATTTGGTAATAAAAGAGTTAGAGTTTCTTCATCTTTGGTTAGCTTATTATGATGATCATCAACAAAAACTCCATAAAAGATCTGTTAGATTTCTGTATTTCTAGAACCACAATTTTCAAATTAGAAGAACTGATATCCAATGGTATTTTTATGTGAAGCTGAGTTTGATAAGGATAAATATTGAGAAGTCTTAAGGTACAAAAAATTGTAGAATACTATCAAAGTTGAAGTTATGAAAGCTAGAATAGTTGGTTTTATGAATGAACCTTTGAACCTACGATTCCATTGAGATGAAACAACCATATTTGTTAAACTTTCTCTCTGGTTCATGAAGAAGATTTATGTTTATAGAGTGGAGAAGAGAGGGAGCTGGATTTTATTGAAAAAGAAAACCACAAAATGAAAAGTACTCTTTTTATAATAACGTTTGGACAACCCGTGTAGTGCACGTGCCCAATAATACTTGATTTACGAATACACAATAGTCTCAAGAAAAATCAGACAATACAAAACTAATTTTTAACGACTTGAAGAACTAGAGAAAGAAAAATCGCAACTTACTTAAAATATTACTCACTTTCAACAAATTTTATATAATTTATTATATGGTCATGTAGTACCATATAAATTAAATACATACACTATTATTTAAAACATCCATGTTAAATAAACTAAATAACTATATGCATAGGAAGTAAGAGAAATAGGTGAAAATTTTACCAAGAATTAACTAGAGTAAAAAATAATAGTTATCGAATATATGGTATACTCAAAAATTTTTTTTATATAAAAGCGAAATATTAGTCTACTGGACAATAGCCTATCACGGAATAATAACCAACAAAGACTAATGATAAGATTGAACATAAAACTCTTATAAGTGTTTGGAACTTGAAATAACTAATAAAAGGATGATAAATATGATTTTAATAAAAGAAAGGTCTGCCTTTAATTTAAAGCTAAATGGAAACCTAATTTGTAGCTACAAAGGAAAGGGTAACTACATCGGCAGTATGGGTTAGACTCCCTCAATTACCCACATAATTTTATGATGGGAAAATTCTGGAAAAAATTGGTAATGCAATTGGGCGACTATTAAAAATTGACGTTTGTACATCAACCACCCTAAGGGGCCGCTATGCTAGGCTGTGTGTGGAGCTTCCGTTAGAAATCCCAGTACAACCTTTCCTCTTTGTAGGCCATCATAAATAATTCATACACTATGAAGGAGAAAATTTCCTCTGTATAAGTTGTGGTCGACTAGGTCACACAACAACGCAATGTATATACATTTCACACAGTACCAAGGATAAGGGTGAACCAACAAGGGGAAAATCAGAAACAACAAAGGTAGACAACATCCAAGAAGAATGGAAAACAGTATCATTCGCCAAAACAAGGCAGCAAGGTGCCAGAGGTAACCAAAATAATCTCAATGCAAATACAAGCAAGAACTCCAATGGCCCAGGTATATTGTTCAATACTAACACTGGTAAGTACATGGATAAAAAAATATTACAATACAAAACCAAGGAACCTAATAAACCTACTTTCTTAGTTGAAAAAAATAAGGAAAATAAGACGAGTACAATGGTGGAAAAGAATACTACTTTGCCAACAAAAAATAACTTTTCTCTTCTAAAAGATGAGGAAATGGTTTTACCTGAAACCAATAATGAGGAGGTAAATCAAAAAGAAATTACTAATATTTGCCATGCAATTGAACAAATGTCCTCTTCTAATGTAGATTTTGCCATGTTGGAAAAAAATGTGCCATCCCCTAACAAAAAGGAAAATTTGACAAGAAAGAATGCCATGCAAAAAAACTCCGCTAAATGACTATTCTAACCCTCCAACTATACGTGATCCTTCTATTACTAATGAACTTACTAACAGCCAATTCGGTAAAATAGCTCCCTTAACCGTAAATCTAAAACAAAATCCTTATTTAGGATTTGGAAATCCTTCCACCCCTACGCATGCCATCCAAATGGCAAAAGAAGAAGACAATGAAGGACAAATGTCTCCCAACCTTGAGGACGCAATGGATACTACATCCATGGAAAATCACCATATAAGACCACACATTGGGAATCCAAATTCCAGGCAAGAGGCAACCCCAATTATTAACCTATCAACCAATCGATCCCGTTCCTCCAGTAGCCCCCCCTCCACGCCTGCCCTAGACTCACAAAGTACCAAGGATCCTATCCATCATGCCCAGAATACCTTCTTCCTTGAGAAGAAGACACAGGCTTCTTCATATTCTACGCCAACACAGAACCCAAACCATGGAAAATATTCCACCACTACCCCCTCAACCAGAAAATACCCAGATCATTTACGTCCAACCTCCACAACCACAGGATTATCATTCTGTATCATGGATGGAAATGGGCCTCATAGGCCATGCATGCTCGTTCAACATCCAAATCAATGGGCAGGACTCGATCATCATACTCCACGACACACGGTATCTAACCCAACTGGTAACAGAAGGCATGAGGTTGGCCATGAACAATTACCTCAACCAGGTCTGGCTCAAAAATATTCTTCAACCTTTACCACCCTCAATGAACCCCCAACTAGTGCATGCAATGAGGAACCAATGGAACTTGCCTCCTCACTTTAATCCTATTTACCCTCAGAATGCCCTCCTAGACATGCCCTTCTTCCTACTAGAGACACTAACCTTAACCCGATATTCCTGCCTTGGGAACAACTTCAACCAGTTCAGGAGCCACCAGCTCCTCCGCCTCACCAACAACCTCCACCGCCTCCTCAAAACCAAGACCAAGAACCAACACCAGTAGAGGTAGAAATGGGGGAAGAGGAACCCATAAACCTACTTTTAGAAAGAGTCCTAGAAATCTCAAGGCTCGACGAAGTAAAAGTATTTCTCTTTACAGAGAGGCAAGAGAAGAGGCATGTAATCAGTTTCTCACTAGCATTATACAAATGCTCGATGGACATAAGGCCTCCACAGGACCCAACAGTGGACAACAGGGCCATGATCCTAGTTCCATCACTGAGAAGGAATCCAGTGCTAGAGACAGTCAGACAGAATGGGGAGCCAACAAACTCAAATAGTTTATCAATAAGTTGACCTACAAACTTCATCATTTGGAACATTAGGGGAGGAAATAATGATAATTTTAGAAGGAACTTCAGGGAAATGATAGATACCCACCGGCCCTGCATGGTAGCACTATTAGAAACAGGAATGGTAATCACACTGAGTTGCTCAATGGTTTTGGTTTTACGGAGTTTATTGAGGTGCCAGCGGAGGGGCAAGCAGGAGGTATAGTGATACTATACAACAGTGAGTTAGTCACTATCCAAAACTTCGTCCGTATAGATCAAGAAATACATGCTACAATTGAGGTATTGCCTATTCGTAAATATTGGCTTTTTAGTGCTATTTATGCTAGTACTAATATACATATTAGAAATGTAATGTGGGGAAACCTTGAAAATATTAGTAGGACTTACAATGGACCATGGTTGGTAGGGGGAGATTTCAATAATATTTTTAGTATGAATGAAAAATTTGGTGGCAGATCAATTAACGATAATAGAGCAAAATTTCTATGGTAAAAAATAAACAATTGCAATTTATTTGATCTTGGTTTTAAAGGTTCCAAATTTACTTGGTCTAACCATAGACACAAGAATAAAGGACTCATTATGGAAAGACTAGATAAAGTACTAGGAAATGAGGAATGGGTCCATTTATTCCCAAAAAGTTATGTTATCCACCTCCCTAAGACTCATTCGGATCATAACCCCATCCTAGTAGAATTGATCCCTATAAATAATTTACTTCACAAACAACCCTTTACACTTGAAGCATTCTGGTGTAAACATCCAAAATTCCAAATCCTAGTCCAAAGTAATTGGTATAACACGGACTATTTTAGAGCTAGCCAAAATTTCATAGATATAGTTAAGGATTGGAAGAACCAAACCTTTGGTAATATAATGGGTAAAAAAGGACGACTTCTAGCTCGACTTAATGGTATACAAAATTCTAAACATTATGGCCATAGTAGGTTCCTCCAAACCCTAGAAATTGAATTAAAAAGTATTACAATGACTTGCTCAAAATTGAAGAGGATTATTGGAGGATAAGATCTAGAGTCCTTGTGGCTTAATGAGGGAGATGCTAATATAAAATTCTTCCACATCTCAGCCTCTAATAGAAAAATAAGAAATAAAATTAACTTTTTAAAGATAATGAAGGAAATTAGATCAATGATACTCATCTTCTTATCTCTCATGTCCTTAATTATTTCACCAAGGTTTTCACTACTTCACAAGCCATGACAAGCCGGATTGGCCCCTTCAAAAACAACTCTTCTCAAAACCTCTTAAACCTAAGCTCTCTTGACAGCCCTCTGCTAGATAGTGAAATCAAAAGAGCTATTTTATCCTTTAAACCCTTCAAAACTCCGGGACCGGATGACCTTCACCCTTTCTTTTTTTAAAAATATTGGAAAATTGTGGGGCCATCAGTTACAAATTTATGTCACAATGCTTTTATAAATCAGGAGGTCCCAAAAGACATAAACAAAACCTACCTTTGTTTAATTCCAAAAATCCTTAATGCAAATAACATTAGGAATTTAAGACCTATTGGCCTTTGCAATACCATTTATAAACTTATCACCAAAATCATGGCAAACCATCTAAAACCTTTCCTTGATAATCTTATCAGCCCCTTTCAAACTAGCTTTATGAAAAATAGAAGGGCATCTGATAATGCTTTTATCATTCAAGAACTAGTTTCCAAACTCAAAAAATTAAAAGAAAAACAAAGCCACACATAATTCTAAAAATTGACCTAGAAAAAGCTTTTGACCGATTAGAATGATCCTTTTTCCATCATACACTAACTTATTTCAACTTCCCTCCAAAATTCAAAAAACTTCTTCTAAATTGCATATCAAGTAGTTCAATAGCAGTTCTAGTGAATGGATCCATTACTACTTTTTTTTAACCTAGCCGAGGAATCATGCAAGGGGATCCTTTATCTCCTTATATCTTCATACTCTGTCTAGAAATGCTTTCACGATACATAAACTATCAAGTCGATATTAGGAATGGGATCCGATAACTGTAGGAAAAAGAAGTCCAACGTTCTCACACTTATTCTTTGCAGATGATCTCACCTTAATGGCCAAAGTCAATATGAAATCATGCCACACCATCCAGAAAGGTTTAGAAATTTTTTGCGACTTATCAGGTCAATGAATCAACAATACTAAATAAAAAATTGTCTTTTCGAACAATTGTCCCCAAGACCTTATTAAGGAGATTACCAATAAACTAGGCATCAAGAGAAGTGATTCCTTTGGCACATACCTAGGTTTTCCTATTCTACTCGAATACCCTAAACCTAAGGATTACCAATTCATAATCGACAAAATGAGAACCATACTAGTGGCATGGAAAATAAAATTCATTAATATAGCTGGACGAACTACTTTGTCTCAGTCTTTCTTGAAATCACTACCTAGCCATTATATGCAATATACTCTTCTGCCTACTAATATTCGTCACAAAATTGATAAAATCCAAAGGGATTTCATTTGGGGTACTACCAATGAGAGGAAAAAAATCCATCTTATTAAATGGTCTACTATCTGTCAACCCAAAAGTAAAGGAGGACTTGGTCTCCATAATGCAAAGGTAAAAAGATGTGTACCCTTGCTAGCCTATTATGGAGAATGCTCACTAACACTACTATCCCATGGGATAACCTAATCATTACCTCCTATAACAATAGTCATGCCAAAAACAAAAATTCTTTTATTTGGAAAAGCATACAAAAGGGTTAGGAATTATGCTCTAAAGGCATAATTTGGTCTCTCCATCACCATACAAACACTAATATTTGGGATACTAATTGGATTCCTAAATTAGGTGGACTTACAAAAACAATTCAAGGACCTCTCCTAACTACAGATTGTTCTCTCAAAATAAAAGACATCTATGACGGAAAAAATTGGTCCTTTGAAAATATTTCTTTCGACCTTCGCAGTACAATCAAGGATTGTATCTCTAAAGTAGAAATTCGACTAAAGAATCCTAAAAATGGTATTCCAATTTGGTCTCTAAATACTAAAGGTATATTTTCATCCAAAACGTGCTACACTATAATGGATCCTAATACTGACATACACAGATTTTAACTGGATATGGGACCTAACATGCCCTAATAAAATTAAATTCTTTCTTTGGCAATGTCTCCACAACGGGATTCCATGTAGAGCATAGCTAGCAAAAATTGGTTTAAACATAGACCCAAATTGTCCTATATGCCATGGACAAGAATCCATATTGCACATCTTCTTTAACTGCCAAGCCACTAAGTTTTTTTGGGACAATATTGGGTGGAAAAATAAGTATAATGATTAGGGAGATCACTGGCTTATCCAACTAAAAGATTTTGACTACCCTATTAACAACAAGATTTTAGATTGGAATATCTTTTTCCCTTTTTCTATCTAGAACATTTGGTTAAATAGAAACCAAAACAACCAAAACAATACGGGTAACCCTATTAATATAAACCAAATTATTTCTAGGTCCACAGAACTCCTTACTGGAAATAGTACTCACACCACTCCAAAAATCATCATCAATGTTAAATGGCCTAGATCTCCTAATGGTTGGTTCAAACTGAACATTGATGCTAGCTATAGCAAAGATGCTCATAAAAGTGGTCTGGGAGGTGTTATCAGAAATGCAAATGGTCAATGGATAGTAGGGTTTGCTAAGACCAGTCATGCCTATGGATCATTACAAGCTGAAATCAAAGCACTTATTATGGGACTCAAAACAGATCATATTTGGGGTTTGTTTCCCCTTCAAATAGAAACAGACTCCACGGAGGTAATCCTATCAATCCAGCAAGGTAATTGTAACGACCCGACCGGTCATTTTGAGCTCTAGCACGTTATTCAGCGGTTTGAAATCGTGAGCAACTCCGTTTCAGGTATTATGGCACGTGGGCGTGGTCGAAATTGAATTCCAGGAAGTTTAGAATTTATTTGGAAAGTAAATTCTCATTTCAGAAGCCTTAAGTTGGAGAAAATCAAATAAGATTGGAATGTTGAGTAAACGATCTCCGAATCAGAATTTGAAGGTTCCAACAGGTTCGTATGGTGATTTCGGACTTGGGTGTATGTCCGGATCGGGTTTTGGATAACCCATGAGCGTTTAGGCGTATATTATGGAAGTTAGCATTTTAAGAGGATTTCATGAATTTGGGGTTGAAGTGCATATTAGTGAGGTTGATGTCCATTTGGGATTCTGAGTCTGGGAATAGCTCCGTATGGTGATTTTGGGATTGGTAGCGCGATCGGAAGTGAATTTGGATGTCCGTAGGTAATTTTGGAGTCATTTGTCTAAAGATATTTGAAGGTTTTTGGGAAATCCGACCGGAAGTGCAAGTTTTAATATCGAGGTCTGAATGCGATTTCGGAAGTTGGATCTGGTCCGTAATGTTGAATATGTCTTGTGTGCAAAATTTGAGGTCAATCGGGCGACTTACTAAGTACATGTTATTTTGTACTCATGCTACACTTGCTGTGCATTTTTATTGCACAGGTACTTTCATAGCAATGTGGAGGATTCGGAGACTTATGCGAGCTGCATCATCCGGAGGCGATCCGCAGCTGACAGAGTCTCCTTCGCACTATATCTATTTCATTTAAATTACCTTGTCCAATTGTATTTCGGATAGGCTTGTAATGATTGTATAAATTCTTAGATATTGCTCATGTAGTAGTGACACCGGGTTTTGGAGATGTGTTGGGATTTATTTTATTAAAATGAATTGATTTTCTATCGTATTTAAGTTTACGAAAATTCATTTATTTGATTATGAAATGCAAGAAAAGGTAACGATTTCGAAAATGTTATAACTGGAAAGTTATTTCAATTACTTAATGGTTTAGCTTGCCTGACCTTGTGTCCGGCGCCATCACGACCTTAGGGATTTTGGGTCGTGACAACATGGTAACAGAGCTCTAGGTTCCGTAGGTCTCACGAGTCATGAGCAAGTCTAGTAGACTCTTGCGGATCAGTACAGAGTCGTATGTACTTATCTTCGCGAGGCTACAGGGCAATTAGGAGTACTTCCCTTCTTGATTCTTCATCGTGTGAGTCGATTACTTTGATGCTTATGCCAAAATTCATTCCTACTCAATCTTACGCATCGCGAAGCACTTGCTATGGATCAGGAATTTGAGGAAATGGAAATGGTGCTACGAATGTAATTCGAGATGCTTCCATGTGTAAATGGGCGTGGTTGTTGTTATGGCCCTGCAGAAGGGAAAAATGTTATTGCAGGTCAGTAGCTGTGTTTCTAGGAGCCTTGAGGTTGTGCTAGGGTAGTGATGATGGTTGCAAATGATTGTCGCGTGGTGTCGATATGATGATATAACGTTTCCCGTATGTTGGGAAAAATGAATGGTTTGAAGGGAGGTCTTCTTAGAGTGTGATTTCGAGATTTCGATGTTTTAGTTCCGGCAGAGGGAAGGCATTTGGGGTATGAATGGCTCGGTTGGGATTGATAAAGTAGTAAGACTCGGTGTCTTCAAGTGAGATGGGGTATGCACCGGTGATGTGTAGTCGTCGTCATTGATCGAATGGAATTTATTAGGTTTGTCGGTGCTATGGTTTCTTCGGTTGCATGGGGTCAGAGTGTTGAGAGGAAGTACTGAGGGATGCGGTTGGCAAGGATCATCCTGGAATGGAGCAGGGCGTACGATGGGGTATTGAGGTCGCATAGAGCGTGCATTTCAGCGTCGTTGGGAGGTGTCCGCGGGTGATTTCTACAGGTGAGTTGTCTTTTGTGAATAGGTTAGCAATGGAGGGGTTGGCAGGTTGTGTGAGGGGTCCTAGTGGCTAGTCGATAGGAAAACGAATGTGTGAATGATTCTAGAGAATTCGAGTATTTAGGGAGTGCTAGCAAAAGAACTTGGTAGGTTGGATGGATTGGCTGAGCAAGATCGTGTTATCAAAGGAGGAAAGATCTCAGCAGGGTCTAGAGTGGTGCAAGGAGTAGCCTCGGGTTAAGTGGGGGAGTCCCACCGTCTGCAGTTGGGTTGTAGGATTGTCTTCGCCTGGGGGTTGAGGATTTTTCGGCGTGTTGGCAAGTTATTTCAGCTAAGGAAAAAGGAGTAAAATGGTAATTGTGCGTGGGATTTGATGAATACGTGCAAAAGTTTGCCCTGATGGATAAGGGTTAGGCTTGGGAAGATTCAGACCTTATGCTTAAGGCATGGGCGAGTTGTAAGGATAGTTACTCAGTCACGTGTTTCATTGAAAAAGGTATTCATGTGCTAGGAGAGCTTTGGAGTTGATTGTATTCGGGGCCAGTCAGAGTGGGTGACTCTCAATAGTTGTCCTAGTGAGTTCAAAAGTTAAAGAATGCGGCAATTAAGGATTTCAGGCAGCAGTATGATCGAGAATCGAGCTTTTGCAGAGTAATCTGTGAGAAAAATGAGGACGGTTGGAATGTTCTATGATATGTTTCAGCATGCAGGATAATATTAGAGGAGTGAGGGAAATAGACTCCGGATTGAAGAAAAGATTATTAGAAGGTTATGAGACGGGTTGCGGGATTTGGGTAGCATGGTCTCGTGAATCAAGGTCACTCGGGATGAGTTAGGGTTGAGTTTGCTATGGGTTGAAGGAAGTTGTTATTATTCCTGAGGCAATTAATGATGATTAAAAGAAGATAGATTGATTATCCATTGTTGAAATGGCACATTTGCGGCAGTGATTGGTTCCCTTGATATGATTTAGTTAGGCATGTGGTTTGTGCCGGTGTGTGCGGGGCTTGTCGACCATTGTAACGGATTTTATGTGGGAGAATTTGAGTGCTATGGCCTGTCAGGTATAGGCGGACCCCGAAATGGTTATGGTGGTATAGACTACCACTTAATATTTGCATGATTGGGTGATAATGGGAATTCACTCGTGTGATGAGATGGTACTCTTGAATTGAGTTAAGTAAAAAGTTTTCTATATGATGAAGTATTCACCCTATTAGTGGTTCGAAAGTTATGATGGAATTCTTGCGTTACCTCATGTTGGTATGTTAAGTGCGGGAAGCAGTATGTAACTGGGAGTAAGAATCGAGATTGTGGTTCGGTGTTAATGAGGATGTCACGAGTTCGGAAGATCAAGACAGGTGGTTTGAAAGTTCAGAGTAAGCTGGTGTTATCTTCAGTGCCACCTAAGGTTGATATTCGGTGAAAGAGGCTTTGTACCCTGGTCATTGGTTCTTGATGTGTTTCGCGGCCTTAGTATGGTCGGTGTTATGGGTGGGAAGACTTGTTGCCTTGTGTGGAAGGTTGTGGAAGCATGACCGCGAAAAGATTATATAAAGTGTGACATGTAGTCACTTGATGGATTTCAGATTTGGACTGAGTATTAAGAAGTGCAATATTGCTCAATTGAGAATTTACGCCTGGAGGGCGTTCGGTTCAGCTAATTTTGGATTATGGGGTGTTAGTCCCCGTGATGATGGTTGTTCTCGTGTATTAGGAGAAAAAGTGGGTTAATGTGGACCCAGGTAAAAGCTAACAGCTAAGTTTGGTGCGAGCGAGGTGGCTCGATGTTGGTGGATGGATTTAAATATGATTATGGGCTCTGTATGAGCCAGGCATGTTCCTTTCAGTAAGAGCGCTTTTCATGGAAAGGTATTAGAACAGTGGGTGTTGTTCCATCTTCGTCAATTCGTGTGTTATTGTGATTGTGCCGTACGAGTTGTGAAACAACCTGATAATTTCTTATGTGTTGAGGTCCTGCGTAGCGGGGATGTTATGTGAGTAGGATAGCTCTTGAGATCCAGAGTGTATATATATATCACACCTTAGTTGTGCTTGAGTTTTGTAGCCTATGGCTTTATCAGTCTCCCCAGGATGGTATTATGCACTTAGCATGCTTGTGATCGATATTTAGTAATTCGTAATTGTGAGCAAATCAGCTCCGTATATATATCTTCTTATGTAAATTTTATGTGTGTATCGGGTGGCACGTCGCCACGGGTATGTTATTCGGATCGGGTTGCACGCCGCAACAGTGTGATGACGAGAAGGGTTAACATGTATTTAATTTCTTGTGATTTGTTTCCCATTTTCTGGTAAGGATTCATATTAGTTGCGTGAGCTGAGTAGTTCCGTCCTGAGTCGTTTCTTATTATCGTGTTCGAGTTATGGCCTATTGGGCGATGCGGTATCATGTGTGGCTGTTAGCCATGTTTGGGGTGATTTACTGTCTGAGCAGTTCATACTGGGTGAGATGAGATTATCGGATCATGGATTTGTGTGACGAGGTTATGTGAAGTGTATATTAAATAACAAATACCATCATTCAGGTTCCTAATGAAAGTGACGATTCTAGTCAAGATGAGGTATTCAAGGATTTTTTAACCCTGCAGTTGAGTGTGAATTTCTGCACATTCCCTCCGTTGTGGTTGTATCACCAACTTTATAGTAGGATGTCTGTATAATTGTTATGAGGTGCATCAGATTGGTGGACCTTGGCTAATAAGGTTCAGGGAGCGTTGTTGTGGTCAGACGATGAGATATGCGGTGCATGGTGCCGATTCAGCAAGGCTATGCAGTTATAATCTGGTATGTCATGTGCTAGTTGATGTAGTGCTTATATATATTGAAACTAGGCCTGGCTAGGGAAATTTCAAGTGTTTGAATGAATTCTGAGCTTATTATATGGATAAAGAAGAAATCTCCAGATTTGATCAAGCTATTGTGCTCGACTGGGTTGTGGTAGCACGGGCAGGTGCTCGAGATGTTAAACAGTGATTTCTGGTAACTCCAGAGCAGTTCTTAGCACGTTCGAGGACGAAGGTCGGTTTAAGTGGGGGAGAATGTAACGACCCGATCGGTCGTTTTGTGCTCTAGCGCGTCATTCAACGGTTTGAAGTCATGAGCAGCTTCGTTTCAGGTATTATGGCATGTGGGCGTGGTCGGAATTGAATTCTAGGAAGTTTAGAATTTATTTGGAAAGGAAATTCTCATTTCAAAATCCTTAAGTTGGAGAAAATCAACTAAGATTAGAATTTTGAGTAAACGATCTTCGAATCAGGTTTGAAAGTTCCAACAGGTTCCTATGATCATTTTGGACTTGGGTGTATGTCCGGATCGGGTTGTGGATAAACCGAGAGCGTTTCGGCGTATATTATGGAAGTTAGCATTTTAAGAGGATTTCATGAATTTGGGATTGAAGTGCATATCAGTGAGGTTGATGTCCGTTTGGGATTCTGAGTCTGGGAATAGCTCCGTATGATGATTCTGGGATTGGGAGCGCGATCGGAAGTGAATTTGGATGTCCGTAAGTCATTTTGGAGTCATTTGGCTAAAGATAGAAATTTGAAGGTTTTGGGAAATTCGACCGGAAGTGGAAGTTTGATATCGAGGTCGGAATGTGATTCCGGAAGTTGGAGAAGGTCCATAATATTGAATATGACTTGTGTGCAAAATTTGAGGTCAATCGGATGTGATTTGATTGGTTTCGGCGTCGGATGTAGAATTTTGAAATTCTAAGTTCTTAAAGAATTGGATTTGAGTGTGATTCGTGATTTTGGCGTTGTTTGATGTGGTTTGAGGGCTTGAGCGAGTCCGTGTTATGTTTTGGGACAGGTTGGTATGATTGGACGGGGTCCCGAGGGCCTCGGGTGGATTCCGAGTGGTTGGCGGATCAAGAATTGAAGTTTGAAGAAGTGAAGATTGTTGTCATCTGGTGTGATCCACACCTGCGAGGATTTGGACGCAGGAGCGGCTTGGTTGCCGCAGGAGCGAGATTGGGTCTGAAGCTGAGGGACCGCAAGTGCGGGAGTTTGGTTGCACCTGCGGAATCACAGGTGCTAAGAGAGATCGCAGGAGCGGAAGTTACTGAGCTGAGTCAGGGCCGCACATGCGATAGAATTTCCGCAGGTGCGGAGCCGCAGGAGTGGCTAATGCACCGTAGGTGCGAAAATGGCTGGAGGCAGTGGATTGTTTTAAGAACGGATTTTGGCCATTTCTTCAATCATCTCATTTTGGTGTGGCGATTTTGGGAGCTTCAAGGTAAGTGAATTCTTCCCATTCTTAAGTTAAAATATGTGATCTTGCATGGATTTGATCATGAAATTGGTAGAAACTTTGAAGAAACTTAGAATATGGAAAATTTGGATTTTTAACCATGATTTGAGCATGAATATTTGAGTAAATTATATATTTGAGTTAGTAAGGCTATGGGTAGAATGTATCTTCGAGAATTTCAGATTCCGGGCACGTGGGACCGAGGTCATTTTGGTCATTTCTCCAAGCGGTGTTGGGAAAGTATATATTCTGAATTGGTTGTGGGTATTAGGATGAATTTTCATTGCTTTGTAATTTATGTGGTAGTTTCGGAGCGTTGTGCGTCCGTTGGGGTCATCGGAAGGACTTGGAAGCCGGTGTTGGAATTTCGGAGCGAGGTAAGTCTCCTTTCTAACTTTGTGAGGGGGAATCGTCCCCCTAGGTGAATTAATTCAGTATATGCTATTATCTTCGGGGGCTACGTACGCACGAGGTTACGGGAGTCCGTGCGTAGCTACTATTATGCCATGTCCGGGTAGTCTAGGACCCACTAGCATGCTTTATGTGTGTACCTGTAACCATGCCCGTAATATTAAACTGCTAATATGACCGAAAACGTAATTGAATGTTTAAAAGAAAACTAGAGTTCATATTGTTAACCTTCTAAAGAGAGAATTGTTTCCGCTATGAATATATGTGTACCTGGACTGGGTTGTATCGTGGAGTATTACTAAACTGGACAAATGAGTTTCAAAAACAAAGATTTCAAAACCTATATTTCATGTTTCTCTTAATAAACACTTTACCATTTTCCTGAGAAAATCGGTTTTCTTGATAAAATACGAATTTATTATGTGGATATGTGTATTTGGGTGCCTGAGTCGCTTGAGTGATTCCCGAGTAGGAAGACCCTGTATTTGTGTATGTATTCTTGTGAGCACCTGATTTGCATGTATGATTCGCGAGCAGGCTAGCCGTATTATATTGAGAGGTGCACTTTTGGGATGGGTCGATCGATCCTCGGCAGTGCACAGAGAGGATTATTATATTGAGAGACGCACTTTTGGTACAGGCCATTCGATCCTCGGCAGTGCGTAGAGAGATTGAGAGATGCACTTTTGGGACGGGCCGATCGATCCTCGGTAGTGCATTGAGAGATTGAGAGACGCACTTTTGGTACGGGACATTCGATCCTCGGCAATGCGTAGAGAGGGTGAGAGATGGACTTTTGGGACGGGCCGATCGATCCTCGGCAGTGCATAGAGAGGTTGAGAGGTGCACTTTTGGTACGGGCAATTTGATCCTCGGCAGTGCACGGGCATGACTATCTTATGACTCCGGCCGGTTGTCTTACCCTTGTGTGCGCATGACTATTTGGTAGTATTCTATCGGTATTGGCTTGACGTGTATTTGGGAAAAGGGAAAGTGTACATTGTTATTTATTCTCGGTAGTTGCCTGGATTTCTGTACTTGATATGTACTTGCTGCTCACTGCCTTACATGTCTACTGTATTTCATCATATCCTATCATATATTATATTGTCGGACCCTAGTAAGTGTCTAATTTGACCTCTCGTCACTACCTCTCTGAAGTTAGGCGGGCGACTTACTGAGTACACGTTATTTGTACTCATGTTACACTTGCTGTGCATTTTTATTGCACAGGTACTTTCATAGTAATGTGGAGGATTCGGAGACTTAGGCGAGCTGCATCATCCGGAGGCGATCCGCAGATGACAGAGTCTTCTTCGTACTGTATCTATTTCATTTAAATTACCTTGTCTAGTTGTATTTCGGACAGGCTTGTAATGATTGTATAAATTCTTAGAAATTTCTCATGTACTTGAGACACCGGGTTCTGGGGATGTGATGGGATTTATTTTATTAAACTGAATTGATTTGCTGTCGTATTTAAGTTTACGAAAATTCATTTATTTGATTATGAAATACAAGAAAAGGTGACGATTTCGAAAATGTTAAAACTGGAAAGTTATTTCAATTACTTAATGGTTTGGCTTGCCTGACCTTGTGTCCGGCCCCATCACGACCTTAGGGATTTTGGGTCGTGACAGTAATAGATTCTATGATAATATCATTTATAAATGCAGGTTGTCAATGCACCAGCTGAAGGAGGTAACTGTCCAACACGAGTTTAGGCAAGGGAATAAAGTAGCCCATCAAATGGCAAAGAAGGCATTTCTTGATCCAATGAAGAAGAAAAACGTTTTTGTGTTACCACCAGATGATGTAAAATGTATTGTAGATGGAGATCTACTAGAAAAATAAGTTTTTGTTAAATTTCTATCTTATGAAGCTTGCAAGAATCTAGCAAGCGTAGGTAACCAAAGTGTCTTAAGTGACACAAACCATGAAAATCATATATTTCTCGCTACTTAGCTATTAATATATATCCTCCTGTTTGCTCAAAAAAAAAAAGACCCATAATAAGATATGAACTATATTAAAGAAGCAGACGTACTACTCAAATGACAATTATGGCATCTTCATGTAAAAGAAAATAAACACCAGGTCTTCTCTATCATCTCCTACAGGAAAGACTAGTGTTTATAGTAACCAAATAATTAAAGCATATCTTGAGCACATAAGTAGAAAGAGGCGTATGACAAGTAACACATAATTCTTCCTAATCTCATATACAGAGTACAAATTTTTGTACGCTTAATTCTTGAATTGGTAAAAGATAATCATATTTTCTTGTGAGAAAATTATTTCTATCTTTATAATAAAGAAAATCTCATAAACTTTCTCATATTATATACGTGTAAAATTTAAAGCATATTCGAGATTAGTAATATTTTTAACTATATAAAATCATAATTTTCAAACTTTTTACAAAAATATTTCACTCAAAATATAATATCAAATGTATACGACAATATCAAGGTTTTTAAACTTACAGGGTTTTATAATAACATAGTCACGAATCCTTTATAATCTCATGAATGGTCTTAATCCCTTCGAGCTCATATGGGTTACTACAACTTATCCTAATACGGGATGTAATACTTAAAGGGGGAATGCCCTGGCCTTTGAATTTATTCAAAGAACAGTTGCCAAAATGGCTTGAACAGTATTAAACCATTCGTATGAGCTATTTGGTTATGAGACAAATAAGTTCATAAGTCAACATTCGAGGACGAATGTTCCAAAGGGGGGGGGGATGATGTTACACCCCATGTTTTCGTATGTGAAAGTACGCCATAAGTAAATTGATGAAAGCTCGAAAATGAGATGTTACATCCCGCATTTTTGTACGTTAAAGTTTCGTAGTAAGTTAATCGGCGTATGCTCGGGAATGAGATTATTTTGAGGTTATAAGTATTATGCTATTTCAAACAACTGATGAGTAAATTCTTGAAGGTGAAAGGTTAAACGAGCCAAAGAAAACGAGTTTCGTCGAAGTTTGACGTTGTGGGATAAAATACAGTCCGAGCTATAATATCCGGTATTTATGGACTAATACCATACAAGGTACCGCATGACCATGGTAGAAAGGTATATAAAGTGTATAAAAAGTGAGTAATATTTTAAGTAATTTGATATAATTCTTAATTATGTGAATAATTGGGTAATTATGGATTTTTAAGTGGGATATTAACTTGTAAATTTGATCTCTTTGGATAATTACTAAGGGGACAACCTTCACATGGGTTTATGAAGACCGGGAAGAAAATTAAAGTCAATTTAATTACTCTTATATGTATGTGAAAAGTGGTATCTTAAGAGACTATAGGTGGCTAAAGTAAGCTTTATAAGTGGGCCCCACAAATCTGAAAGGATTAGGGACTTTCATATTGTCACGCCCTGAACCTGGGGGCGAGACTGGTAACCGGTGCCTCACCTATCCTTGCGTAGCAACTTGCGACTAAGGGACTCTGAACATATGATGTCATACTTTGGCCATGGCCACATTGCAAGATAACTGTGAATACGGACTAAATATCAATATAAAGCTGGGCCGAGAAGGCCGTCAAAATTAGTACAGCTGACAAACGACCTAAATATACATACAAGGCCTACAAGCCCAACTTGATGCACTAACTGACAGGATATGTCTACAAGTCTCTACTGATGGATATATTATGATCGAAACAACTCCCCGACCTACTCATAACATATATACATGTATACGGCTAAAATAGGAGAGCCTGATTTTATGGCTACTTCGTTGAAGATAAAGGCTGGAAGGCTCGAGCTTTCGAATAAAGGGTGCAGATCGAAGGCCCTCGACCTTGAGGCAGTGCAAATTGAAGATCAACGTGGAGAGGCGAGAAATTCCCAGAAGAGCACGTGGTTAAAGATGACAAAATATATAAAATAGTACAAGCTCGTACCGTGGCATTAAATGGTTGTACCATCCATCTCTATTTGAATTAATTACACATGTACTATGTTGTGATTTCCCCTCATATATAAAGGGGAACCTTGTTACTTTGTAAGAGACATGATATTTAATATACAAAAGAAAGAACATCCTCTGCTCTTTAACAAGAATAGTCTCTTCAATTGTCTCATTAAATTATTGCTTCTCATTTATTGTGTTCTTGAGTTATTCTCCATTTATTGCTTATTATTGATCATAAATAGCCCAACCTTCAGGCCTTCAATATTGTTATACTATTGTCGACTGCCCTTAGCCAAGCATCTCGAGCTCGACCTCGAGGCCAGCCCGACCTTCCTCGAGACTAGCCTCTTTGGAGTCTGGTTTGCTTAACTTAGTTCTTTCCGCATTGATTTCATTTTTCTCGCCTGATACTCAGTATCTATTGATTAAGCAACCGGTATTAAAATAGATCACGTATTTTTAGAACCACATAATCAAATATAATTGTAATTACCATTTTCAAGGTAAATAATTTGGTGCCCACAGTCGGGCTAAAAATAATAGTAATCAATTTAGTGCTGTTTTTCTGAAAATGCAAGTTATTGTTCACACTTTTTCTTGTCCAACAATCTTCAATTTCAGGTCACAAAATGTCTAACTCAGTAAACGCAAACGAAAGCAACGGTCCTGAGGACCACAGAGAGAATGGCGCAACTGCTTCAGGTGCGGGTATGCCACCGTAAAACCCTGAAGGTGCACCAGTGCAAATTCTTGTTGATGAAGGCTCGTGCAATGCCCAACATGTCGATGTGAGCTCTCATACAGATGGGAGAATTCATTAAGGAGACCAGCGTGAAGCACAGGGAACCTCTGCTCAAAGGGAGAGAGAGGTTAGCCTTCACGTTATTTTTGAAATGTTGCAGGTACAACAAGTGGCTATTGATCAGCTACAGAGCCATCAGAGAACCCCGAGCACAACACCACCGGAAACGGCTCCCTAAGTCGAACAGGCACCAGAATGATCGAGCAACAATGGGTCAGCAACCAACCCCGCCATTATGAAAATGCTCGAAGACCTCGCAAAAAGGATCGAATAAGGCGAGAAGAAGATAGAGGCTAATGACAAAAAAGTGGAGACATACAACTCGAGGATTGATCAGATCCCAAGCGCACTCCCGATCTTAAAAGGTGCGGACTCAAAAAGTTTGTAAAAATCCATTATTGTCAAGTGCAACTCTGATGCCTATCCCGAAGAAATTCAGAATGCCGGATCTACCGAAATACAGCGGAATTTTAGATCCCAATGAGCACATCACTGCCTACACTTGTGCTGTGAAAGGAAACGACCTGAAAGAAGAAGAGATTGAATCTGTCCTGTTGAAGAAAATCGGAGAAACACTATCCAAAGGGGCCATGATGTGGTACCATAACCTGCCCCCGAGCTCGATAGGTTCATTTTCCATGATGGCAGACTCCTTTGTAAAAGCACATGCTGGTTCCATCAAGGTCGCTACAAGAAAATGTGATGTTCTCAAAATTAAGCAAAGGGAGAATGAAATTTTAAGAGAGTTTGTGTCCCACTTTCAATTGGAACGAATAGAATTACCGTCGGTCTCCGACAATTGGGCGGTGCAAGACTTCACTCATGGTTTGAATGAGCGATGCTCGATAACTTCAAAACAGCTAAAATGGAATTTAATCGAGTACCCCGCCATAGTTTGGGCGGATGTACACAACAGGAACCAGTCTAAGATCAGGATCGAGGACGACCAATTGGAAGCCCTCTCGGGCTCGATATATCCTAACAGAGTCTTAGCAAAGGATTCGAGGCTTTCAAAAAGAGATTCGAATCCAAACAAAGAAAGATATCAATCGTACGTAGAACATCGGAGAAACATCCCGAGGTGTAACGTGCCTCAAAACGATAAAAGAATGGACCGAGGATAGAATCCTCGGGGACCTATGAGAAAAGCAGGATTCGACAAACATGCAGGGCCGGTAGAGGCACCCTAGCTATCTGAATACAACTTCAGTATCGATGCTTCAGACATCGTATCGGCCATTAGTAAGATCAGTGATGTCAGGTGGTCAAGATAAAGGAGAGCCCGATTTTATGGCTACTTCGGTGAAGATAAAGGCTCGAAGGCTCGCGCTTTGGCATCGAGGGTGCACATTTAAGTCCCTCGACCTCGAGGAAGTTCAAATTGAAGATCAACGTGGAAATGTGGGAAATTCCCAAAAGGGCACGTGGTTAAAGCTGACAAAATATACAAAATAGTACAAGCCCGTACCGTGGCATTAAATGGTTGTACCAGCCATCTCTCTTTGTATGATTACACATGTACTATGTTGGGATTCCCCCTCATATATAAAGGGACCCTTTGTCACTTTGTAAGAGACATGATATTCAATATACAAAAGCAAGAACATCCTCTTCTCTTTAACAAGAATATTCTCTTCAATTGTCTCATTAAATTATTGCTTCTCATTTGTTGTGTTCTTGAGTTATTATCCATTTATTGCTTATTATTGATCATAAATAGGCCAACCTTACAGCCTTCAATATTGTTATACTATCTTCGACTGCCATTAACCAAGCTCCTCGAGCCCGATCTCGAGGCCATCCCGGCTTCCCTCAAGACTAGCCTCTTTGGAGCCTGGTTTGCTTCACTTAGTTCTTTCTGCATTGATTTCATTTTTCTCGCCTCATACTCAGCATCTATTGCTTGAACAACCGATATTAAAAAAGATCATGTATTTTTGGAACCACATAATCAAATATAATTGTAATTACCTTTTTGAAGGTAAACAATACATATATACATAAGATGTACATAAATCTCTAGACCCAGCAAATCCGAAAGACATGGAGCTTACCGAACAAGATGAACTCGGGCAATACCTAATGAGGAGGTCTACCCGTCTATCTGCCTGAACCTGCACGCATAAAATGCAGCGCCCCCAAAAAAAAAGGACGTCAGTACCAAATAATGTACCGAGTATGCAAGGCAATATACTGAAAGCTAAAGATAATCTGAAGATATGTTGACCTGCTGATATTGAATCTATTCTCTCAATATAGTAAGTAAAATACTTGTCCGGCCCTATAAGGCTCGGTATATATATATATAACTGCTCTACCGTAGTAGGCTCGCTCATAGGCGCTCGAACATACTAGGCTCTGTATCTCGACCAACTGGGCTCGCTCATAGGCGCTTGCCCATCAATTATAGCTCGATGGTAATGAAAATACTATAATACTGTACATATAGACTCTTTGCACTCTTGAATAGAAAAAGGAAATACTCAAATGAATATGAAGTCCCGATAAAGATAATATTCTAACTTACAAAACTAGGAAACTATATGTAAATTCCGGGATATGAATTTTTCTTTATGCCTTGTCATCAAACTCGTGTAATTTCGAGATCATGCAAAAATGAAGGAATATCTTAGCCTTGACATACCTAATTTGATTCTCTTGACAATCCCTCTAATACATGTCAATTGCGACAAAGCATGTGACGACAAGATCGGAGTAGGGAAATTAATATTCTTGAGAAAGATTGCACCGTACTCTCTTAGAATCACAAAATCCCATTGTTATTACGTAGTATAACTTCGTTGAAATCTCACATTTTTGAGTTGTTGAAGATCCATGAAATCTCACGTTACCGGATCTCTTGAAAGCTCACGTTACTGGATCTCTTGAAAGCTCACGTTTTATAATGATAGAAAGCTCACATTATTGGATTCTTGGAGAACATACTATAGCATTTGATATATGCTAAATTAGAAAATCCTTTTATTGAATGGGTGTGGGACCTAATTTAGGATGACTAACCCACTAAATTGCCACCTTTCACTCATAATATAAGAGTCACAATTTGGAATTGAGGGGTTGCCGTGTAAAGGTTCCTTAGTCCTTATCCAAAGACCCTGTTCATCCACCAACTTCTTAATCAACTTATTAGTTCCCCACTAGTCCAATAATTAACTAATTATTCACATAATTAAGAATTATCTCAAATTACTTAAGATACTACTCACTTGACACACTTTATGTACCCTACTATCATGGTCATGTGGTACCTTATATGATATTAGTCCATAAATATAGGGTATTATAACTCGGATCGTATTTTATCTCAAAATAAAAACTTTTGACAAAACCTATTTTCTTCGATTTGCTCACCTTATCACCTTCACGAATTTACTTATCCCTTGTTTGACATAGTATAATGATTATAATCTCAAAATTATTCTCATTCCGGAACATACGTCGATTAGCTTACGACGAAACTTTAACGTACGAAAATACGGAATGTAACATCTCATTTCCGAGCTTATATATATTTACTTATGGAATAATTCCACGTACGAAAACATGGGGTATAACATCATTCCCAGCTTTGGAATATTCGTCCTCGAATATTGACTGATGCACTTATCATTTTCATGACTTATGTCTTCTGAATACTTTAGTACTCTCCTTGCCATCTAGGAAATTGTTTTCTGAATAAATCTAGAGGCCAGGGTACTCCCCCCTTTAGGCCTCTTCTCATACCACGACTTGTGGTCGGAATCCTTCCAATCTCATAACTGTTGCTACCTTCTATCATGCAGCATGTATGACTCTAACCTTGTAAGTGCGCCTGTGCGACTCTTCTCTCCTTTTTCATCCAGCTTTTAGCCTATCCTTAGGCCTCACTTTGTAAACATATACAGAGCTTGACAAGATGTCCCTCTGGGTGCCTATAGGTATACTGAAGTCCTTCGCTCGGTACTTTGCCGAATTTACGAATATTGCTATATCTTATTTCATAGGCTCGGTTATCTATCCGCGTGACTTTACTGCATCTAAGTAGGTCATAATATACCATAACTCTTACCTTGATTTATCGTTACTGAGGTCTGCTACCAAACTCCAGGTTGGTTTCGATACTTATCCCATATGTATAAATCTATGTCCTTTACTGCTTCCTTATTATTGTTCATTCATATATCATGTAAGTGAGTTACAGATGAAAGTGTAAAAACAAGAATTCATATGATTCTTTTACAAAGTAAGATAGGTTGGTGTGATTTTGCTTTAGCATAAATTTCATACGAAATTTCACTACATAATAGTAACGAGATTTTGTGATTCTAAGTGAGTACGGTGCAATACTTCTCAAGAATAACATATGGATTTTTCCCTACTTCGATCCACCGTAACGTGTTGTCGCAATTGACGTGTGTTAGAGGGATTATCAAGAGAATCGGCTCAGGTATTTTAAGGCTATCCCTTCTTTCTTTTGGGATGATCTATACGACACAAACGAAACGAGCAAATGCACAATTTCCATAAATGACTCTATTCATAGACATACTAGAGATGATTATGTTCTTGATTCCCCATATGTCATATTATTCTATCAACTGTTCATTGGTCTCAGAAAATACGTAAGTTGATAAAGTTTATTTCATGATACTAGTCAAAGGCATAATGGTAATATGACATTCCGAGAGATTTTATTGACGTACTTCTCATGCGTTGAATTTACTTACATTGACCCAATACCAGATGACATTATATACGCGTATATATGTATGTGTGTGTATATATATATATATACGTATATGGGATATGGGAAAAAGGTTACGACGTTATATACGCACCACCACCTGATCAACTTGTATATGTTGATGATTTTTCCCACAGTGGTCGAGATGATATGATAGGATGCCCTCAGAGGCTTGATAATGTTATGAACACATGTACCTATGCACGACATGACATTCATACGCATATGTATGATACTATAAGTATCACATGATTTACAGAGTTATCCAGATTTACATGTTGAGTTTTTTACTCCATGTTTCTCTCATGTCTATTGTTTATGATTTTCATTCCTTACATACTCGGTACATTATTTGTACTGACGTCCCTTTTTTTTGGAGATGCTGGGTTTCATGCTCGCAGGTCCAAATAGACAGGTTGGGAGTCCTCCAAGTAGGCTATCAGCTCTGCAGAAGATGTTGGTGCGCTCCATTTGCTCCGGAGATGCTTATTTGATTAATATGATTTATACATGTATTGATTGGTAAGTCGTGCCCTGTCACGGCCTTATGACGTTTATGTACTCTAAGAGGCTTGTAGACATATGTCATGTATATGAAAGATTGTACGCACTGGTCGGCCTATCAGTGTATAAGTGATTATTTTGGCCTTATAGGCATGTACGTCATATGTATATGTTAGCATATCAGGTTGGGTCATTTTATGTTGAGTGCTCTCTCATGTTTTATTCTTGTTACCTCATACGACCCTTCTGGCCCATTCACCCATGTTGATGTAATGAGAAAAATACGTTACGTTGGTACTCGATTAAGTAAGGGCACCCGGTGCTTGTTGCGGCCCATCAGTTTGGGTCGTCACACAATTATAAAGAACATCTGACAACTTTAGAAAAAGGAATCCACTATAACATTTATAATTTTCCAAAATCGGTATTACAAGTCATAATCCTTTCTAGGAGAACTTTTACATAATGAACACATCAATGTACCGGAATAGAAGAAACAATAAAAATAAATACATTAGAGGCCGACTTCAGAGCCTACAAACGCCCGACAGGTAAACCTTGAAGTCTCCAGCCACACCAAGCATGAGTATCAAAACCTACTCGATCTGGAGTACCTGACTTTGCAAAAAAATGTGCAGAAGCGTAGCATGGTACACCAGGTGGTACCTAGTAAGTATCAAGCATAACCTCGGTAGAGTAGTGCAATGCCAAGTAAAGACACTCACTGAACATCTAAACCTGTGCAGGATATGACATAAATCTAACAAGAAAGGAATATTAAAGAAATGTCAATAACAGCATAAGTTAGATTACAAACAGTAATAACGATAAGGGAAACACAAATGGCAATGAAAAATACCAAGCAAATAGACACAACATAGTTGGGGTACAGACAATGGTAAATGTACTCAAGTAAGGAAAACGATGTCAGATCAACCAATCTCTAATACACAACTCCAATAATCCTAATTCTCGTAATTTCAATACCACATATCTCAACTTTAAAACCTTGAACCCACACGACACCTCGTACCCACCTCTTTCCACTCTCACCTTGCACGGAAAATTCCACGTGTTACTCAATACATAATATCCGTAACAAATTTTAATTAGGGTGTTTGAGAGACTTTATGTATATGTATCATAATAAAAATACAACTTCTGAACCGAGTAGGAAATCAATGAGAAAATGAGTTTATATTGGGAATCATTTGGTTAATGAAAATAACCCTTTTAAAGTAAGTGCAATACCGGATAAGCTACTGAATTTAATATAGACTTTATTGAATTACAATATAATACAATTCCTTTTTTAGTAAAATAAATTCTCGGACAAGCCATGGTTATTAAGTGGAGAAATCAACTGAAGTAACCTATAACAACTAGTAGAAATGGTAAGTATCGAAATAAGCGGCATTTTTCACTTAAAAGTCACACAAGACAGCATGATGTTAATTATTTTATTTACCTAAAGTCACTATATTTCAAACAACTCAGCAGGACAGAAGGCAATGACGTAACATAGTAAATTCACCTAGGGAATTAATTCACTAGAATAATAATATTAGGAAAAGAACTCAGGAATGATAGCAAGGCGCTAAGTCAACGAAAATAACTCAATCCTCGGAAAACAGTAAAGAACCTGGAATACAAATTCCCAGAATCTCATACAAAAGAGCCGAAACCAATGCAACAAAATAGGGAATACAAAACACAAGTATGTTGAGGTGCGCAATCCGATCCCAACATATAATATCAATATAATAATTCACCTTTATTCCACCATATCAATACACCCTTATTTCACCTGTTGCGGCGCGCAACCCGATCCCACCGTACAATATCAATATCATGCAAATAAATAAAATATGTTGTGGCGCGCAACCCGATCCCACCGTATAATATCAATATCATAATTCACCCTTATTTCCACATATGAGTCCACCCTTATTTCACTTGTTGCGGCGTGCAACCCGATCCCACAATATAATAACAATATCACAATATAAATATCCTACATTATTTCTCATATTATATACGTGTAAAATTTAAAGCATATTCGAGATTAGTAATATTTTTAACTATATAAAATCATAATTTTCAAACTTTTTACAAAAATATTTCACTCAAAATATAATATCAAATGTATACGACAATATCAAGGTTTTTAAACTTACAGGGTTTTATAATAACATAGTCACGAATCCTTTATAATCTCATGAATGGTCTTAATCCCTTCGAGCTCATATGGGTTACTACAACTTATCCTAATACGGGATGTAATACTTAAAGGGGGAATGCCCTGGCCTTTGAATTTATTCAAAGAACAGTTGCCAAAATGGCTTGAACAGTATTAAACCATTCGTATGAGCTATCTGGTTATGAGACAAATAAGTTCATAAGTCAACATTCGAGGACGAATGTTCCAAAGGGGGGGGGGATGATGTTACACCCCATGTTTTCGTATGTGAAAGTACGCCATAAGTAAATTGATTAAAGCTCGAAAATAAGATGTTACATCCCGCATTTTTGTACGTTAAAGTTTCGTAGTAAGTTAATCGGCGTATGCTCGGGAATGAGATAATTTTGAGGTTATAAGTATTATGCTATTTCAAACAACTGATAAGAAAATTCTTGAAGGTGAAAGGTTAAACGAGCCAAAGAAAACGAGTTTCGTCGATGTTTGACGTTGTGGGATAAAATACAGTCCGAGCTATAATATCCGGTATTTATGGACTAATACCATACAAGGTACCGCATGACCATGGTAGAAAGGTATATAAAGTGTATAAAAAGTGAGTAATATTTTAAGTAATTTGATATAATTCTTAATTATGTGAATAATTGGGTAATTATGGATTTTTAAGTGGGATATTAACTTGTAAATTTGATCTTTTTGGATAATTACTAAGGGGACAACCTTCACATGGGTTTATGAAGACCGGGAAGAAAATTAAAGTCAATTTAATTACTCTTATATGTATGTGAAAAGTGGTATCTTAAGAGATTATAGGTGGCTAAAGTAAGCTTTATAAGTGGGCCCCACAAATCTGAAAGGATTAGGGACTTTCATATTGTCACGCCCTGAACCTGGGGGCGAGACCGGTAACCGGTGCCTCACCTATCCTTGAGTACCAACTTGCGGCTAAGGGACTCTGAACATATGATATCATACTTTGGCCATGGCCACATTGCAAGATAACTATGAATACAGACTAAATATCAATATAAAGCTGGGCCGAGAAGGCCGTAAAAATTAGTACAGCTGACAAATGACCTAAATATACATACAAGGTCTACAAGCCCAACTTGATGCACTAACTGACAGGATATGTCTACAAGTCTCTACTGATGGATATATTATGATCGAAACAACTCCCCGACCTACTCATAACATATATACATGTATACGGCTAAAATAGGAGAGCCTGATTTTATGGCTACTTCGTTGAAGATAAAGGCTGGAAGGCTCGAGCTTTCGAATAAAGGGTGCAGATCGAAGGCCCTCGACCTTGAGGCAGTGCAAATTGAAGATCAACGTGGAGAACCGAGAAATTCCCATAAGAGCACCTGGTTAAAGATGGCAAAATATATAAAATAGTACAAGCTCGTACCGTGGCATTAAATGGTTGTACCAACCATCTCTATTTGCATTAATTACACATGTACTATGTTGTGATTCCCCCTCATATATAAAGGGGAACCTTGTTACTTTGTAAGAGACATGATATTCAATATACAAAAGCAAGAACATCCTCTGCTCTTTAACAAGAATATTCTCTTCAATTGTCTCATTAAATTATTGCTTCTCATTTATTGTGTTCTTGAGTTATTCTCCATTTATTGCTTATTATTGATCATAAATAGCCCAACCTTCAGGCCTTCAATATTGTTATACTATTGTCGACTGCCCTTAGCCAAGCTCCTCGAGCTCGACCTCGAGGCCAACCCGACCTTCCTCGAGACTAGCCTCTTTGGAGTCTGGTTTGCTTAACTTAGTTCTTTCCGCATTGATTTCATTTTTCTCGCCTGATACTCAATATCTATTGATTAAGCAACCGATATTAAAATAGATCACGTATTTTTAGAACCACATAATCAAATATAATTGTAATTACCATTTTCAAGGTAAATAATTTGGCGCCCACCGTCGGGCTAAAAATAATAGTACTCAATTTAGTGCTGTTTTTCTAAAAATGCAAGTTATTGTTCACACTTTTTCTTGTCCAAGAATCTTCAATTTCAGGTCACAAAATGTCTAACTCAGTAAACGCAAACGAAAGCAACGGTCCTGAGGACCACAGAGAGAATGGCGAAACTGCTTCAGGTGCGGGTATGCCACCGTAAAACCCTGAAGGGGCACCAGTGCAAATTCTTGTTGATGAAGGCTCGTGCAATGCCCAACATGTCGATGTGAGCTCTCATACAGACGGGAGAATTCATTAAGGAGACCAGCGTGAAGCACAGGGAACCTCTGCTCAAAGGGAGAGGGAGGTTAGCCTTCACGTTATTTTTGAAATGTTGCAGGTACAACAAGTGGCTATTGATCAGCTACAGAGCCATCAGAGAACCCCGAGCACAGCACCACCGGAAACGGCTCCCTAAGTCGAACAGGCACCAGAATGATCGAGCAACAATGGGTCAGCAACCAACCCCGCCATTATGAAAATGCTCGAATACCTCGCAAAAAGGATCGAATAAGGCGAGAAGAAGATAGAGGCTAATGACAAAAAAGTGGAGACATACAACTCGAGGGTTGATCAGATCCCAAGCGCACCCCCGATCTTAAAAGGTGCGGACTCAAAAATTTCGTAAAAAGCCATTATTGTCAAGTGCAACTCTGATGCCTATCCCGAAGAAATTCAGAATGCCGGATCTACCGAAATACAGCGGAATTTTAGATCCGAATGAGCACATCACTGCCTACACTTGTGCTGTGAAAGGAAACGACCTGAAAGAAGAAGAGATTGAATCTGTCCTGTTGAAGAAATTCGGAGAAACACTATCCAAAGGAGCCATGATGTGGTACCATAACCTGCTCCCGAGCTCGATAGGTTCATTTTCCATGATGGCAGACTCCTTTGTAAAAGCACATGCTGGTTCCATCAAGGTCGCTACAAGAAAATGTGATGTTCTCAAAATTAAGCAAAGGGAGAATGAAATTTTAAAAGAGTTTGTGTCCCACTTTCAATTGGAACGAATAGAATTACCGTCGGTCTCCGACAATTGGGCGGTGCAAGACTTCACTCATGGTTCGAATGAGCGATGCTCGATAACTTCAAAAAAGCTAAAATGGAATTTAATCGAGTACCCCGCCATAGTTTGGGCGGATGTACACAACAGGTACCAGTCTAAGATCAGGATCGAGGACGACCAATTGGAAGCCCCCTCGGGCTCGGTATATCCTAACAGAGTCTTAGCAAAGGATTCGAGGCGTTCAGAAAGAGATTCGAATCCAAACAAAGAAAGATATCAACCGTACGTAGAACATCGGAGAAACATCCCGAGGTGTAACGTGCCTCAAAACGATAAAAGAATGGACCGAGGTAGAATCCTCGGGGACCTATGAGAAAAGCAGGATTCGACAAACATGCAGGGCCGGTAGAGGCACCCTAGCTATCTGAATACAACTTCAGTATCGATGCTTCAGACATCGTATCGGCCATTAGTAAGATCAGTGACGTCAGGTGGTCAAGATAAAGGAGAGCCCGATTTTATGGCTACTTCGGTGAAGATAAAGGCTCGAAGGCTCCCGCTTTGGCATCGAGGGTGCACATTTAAGGCCCTCGACCTCGAGGAAGTTCAAATTGAAGATCAACGTGGAAATGCGGGAAATTCCCAAAAGGGCACGTGGTTAAAGCTGACAAAATATACAAAATAGTACAAGCCCGTACCGTGGCATTAAATGGTTGTACCAGCCATCTCTCTTTGTATGATTACACATGTACTATGTTGGGATTCCCCCTCATATATAAAGGGACCCTTTGTCACTTTGTAAGAGACATGATATTCAATATACAAAAGCAAGAACATCCTCTTCTCTTTAACAAGAATATTCTCTTCAATTGTCTCATTAAATTATTGCTTCTCATTTGTTGTGTTCTTGAGTTATTATCCATTTATTGCTTATTATTGATCATAAATAGGCCAACCTTACAGCCTTCAATATTGTTATACTATCTTCGACTGCCATTAACCAAGCTCCTCGAGCCCGACCTCGAGGCCATCCCTGCTTCCCTCAAGACTAGCCTCTTTGGAGCCTGGTTTGCTTCACTTAGTTCTTTCTGCATTGATTTCATTTTTCTCGCCTCATACTCAGCATCTATTGCTTGAACAACCGATATTAAAAAAGATCATGTATTTTTGGAACCACATAATCAAATATAATTGTAATTACCTTTTTCAAGGTAAACAATACATATATACATAAGATGTACATAAATCTCTAGACCCAGCAAATCCGAAAGACATGGAGCTTACCGATCAAGATGAACTCGGGCAATACTTAATGAGGAGGTCTACCCGTCTATCTGCCTGAACCTACACGCATAAAATGCAGCGCCCCCAGAAAAAAAGGACGCCAGTACCAAATAATGTACCGAGTATGCAAGGCAATATACTGAAAGCTAAAGATAATCTGAAGATATGTCGACCTGCTGATATTGAATCTATTCTCTCAATATAGTAAGTAAAATACTTGTCCGGCCCTATAAGGCTCGGTATATATATATATAACTGCTCTACCGTAGTAGGCTCGCTCATAGGCGCTCGAACATACTAGGCTCTGTATCTCGACCAACTGGGCTCGCTCATAGGCGCTTGCCCATCAATTATAGCTCGATGGTAATGAAAATACTATAATACTGTACATATAGACTCTTTGCACTCTTGACTAGAAAAAGGAAATACTCAAATGAATATGAAGTGCCGATAAAGATAATATTCTAACTTACAAAACTAGGAAACTATATGTAAATTCCGGGATATGAATTTTTCTTTATGCCTTGTCATCAAAATCGTGTAATTTTGAGATTATGCAAAAATGAAGGAAGATCTTAGCCTTTACATACCTAATTTGATTCTCTTGACAATCCCTCTAATACATGTCAATTGCGACAAAGCATGTGACGACAAGATCGGAGTAGGGAAATTAATATTCTTGAGAAAGATTGCACCGTACTCTCTTAGAATCACAAAATCCCATTGTTATTACGTAGTATAACTTCGTTGAAATCTCACATTTTTGAGTTGTTGAAGATCCATGAAATCTCACGTTACCGGATCTCTTGAAAGCTCACGTTACTGGATCTCTTGAAAGCTCACGTTTTATAATGATAGAAAGCTCACATTATTGGATTCTTGGAGAACATACTATAGCATTTGATATATGCTAAATTAGAAAATCCTTTTATTGAATGGGTGTGGGACCTAATTTAGGATGACTAACCCACTAAATTGCCACCTTTCACTCATAATATAAGAGTCACAATTTGGAATTGAGGGGTTGCCGTGTAAAGGTTCCTTAGTCCTTATCCAAAGACCCTGTTCACCAACTTCTTAATCAACTTATTAGTTCCCCACTAGTCCAATAATTAACTAATTATTCACATAATTAAGAATTATCTCAAATTACTTAAGATACTACTCACTTGACACACTTTATGTACCCTACTATCATGGTCATGTGGTACCTTATATGATATTAGTCCATAAATATAGGGTATTATAGCTCAGATCGTATTTTATCTCAAAATAAAAACTTTTGACAAAACCTATTTTCTTCGATTTGCTCACCCTATCACCTTCACGAATTTACTTATCCCTTGTTTGAAATAGTATAATGATTATAATCTCAAAATTATTCTCATTCCGGAACATACGTCAATTAGCTTACGACGAAACTTTAACGTACGAAAATACGGAATGTAACATCTCATTTCCGAGCTTATATCAATTTACTTATGGAATAATTCCACGTACGAAAACATGGGGTATAACATCATTCCCAGCTTTGGAATATTCGTCCTCGAATATTGACTGATGCGCTTATCATTTTCATGACTTATGTCTTCTGAATACTTTAGTACTCTCCTTGCCATCTAGGAAATTGTTTTCTGAATAAATCTAAAGGCCAGGGTACGCCCCCCTTTAGGCCTCTTCTCATACCACGACTTGTGGTCGGAATCCTTCCAATCTCATAACTGTTGCTACCTTCTATCATGCAGCATGTATGACTCTAACCTTGTAAGTGCGCCTGTGCGACTCTTCTCTCCTTTTTCTTCCAGCGTTTAGCCTATCCCTTGGCCTCACTTTGTAAACATATACAGAGCTTGACAAGATGTCCCTCTGGGTGCCTATAGGTATACTGAAGTCCTTCGCTCGGTACTTTGCTGAATTTACGAATATTGCTATATCTTATTTCATAGGCTCGGTTATCTATCCGCGTGACTTTACTGCATCTAAGTAGGTCATAATCTACCATAACTCTTACCTTGATTTATCGTTACTGAGGTCTGCTACCAAACTCCAGGTTGGTTTCGATACTTATCCCATATGTATAAATCTATGTCCTTTAATGCTTCCTTATTATTGTTCATTCATATATCATGTAAGTGAGTTACAGATGAAAGTGTAAAAACAAGAATTCATATGATTCTTTTACAAAGTAAGATAGGTTGGTGTGATTTTGCTTTAGCATAAAGTTCATACGAAATTTCACTGCGTAATAGTAACGAGATTTTGTGATTCTAAGTGAGTACGGTGCAATCATTCTCAAGAATATCATATGGATTTTTCCCTACTTCGATCCACTGTAACGTGTTGTCGCAATTGACGTGTGTTAGAGGGATTATCAAGAGAATCGGCTCAGGTATTTTAAGGCTATCCCTTCTTTCTTTTGGCATGATCTATACGACACAAACGAAACGAGCAAATGCACAATGTCCATAAATGACTCTATTCATAGACATACTAGAGATGCTTATGTTCTTGATTCCCCATATGTCATATTATTCTATCATCTGTTCATTGGTCTCAGAAAATATGTAAGTTGATAAAGTTTATTTCATGATACTAGTCAAAGGCATAATGGTAATATGACATTCCGAGAGATTTTATTAACGTACTTCTCATGCGTTGAATTTACTTACATTGACCCAATACCAGATGACATTATATACGCGTATATATGTATGTGTGTATATATATATATATATATATATATATATACGTATATGGGATATGTGAAAAGGTTACGACGTTATATACGCACCACCACCTGATCAACTTGTATATGTTGATGATTTTGCCCACAGTGGTCGAGATGATATGATAGGATGCCCTCAGAGGCTTGATAATGTTATGAACACATGTACTTATGCACGACATGACATTCATACGCATATGTATGATACTATAAGTATCACATGATTTACAGAGTTATCCAGATTTACATGTTGAGTTTTTTACTCCATGTTTCTCTCATGTCTATTGTTTATGATTTTCATTCCTTACATACTCAGTACATTATTTGTACTGACGTCCCTTTTTTCTGGAGATGCTGGGTTTCATGCTCGCAGGTCCTGATAGACAGGTTGGGAGTCCTCCAAGTAGGCTATCAGCTCTGCAGAAGATGTTGGTGCGCTCCATTTGCTCCGGAGATGCTTATTTGATTAATATGATTTATACATGTATTGATTGGTAAGTCGTGCCCTGTCACGACCTTATGACGTTTATGTACTCTAAGAGGCTTGTAGACATATGTCATGTATATGAAAGATTGTATGCACTGGTCGGCCTATCAGTGTATAAGTGATTATTTTGGCCTTATAGGCATGTACATCATATGTATATGTTAGCATATCAGGTTGGGTCATTTTAGTTGAGTGCTCTCTCATGTTTTATTCTTGTTACCTCATACGACCCTTCTGGCCCATTCACCCATGTTGATGTAATGAGAAAGATACGTTACGTTGGTACTCGATTGAGTAAGGGCACCCGGTGCTTGTCGCGGCCCATCAGTTTGGGTCGTCACACAATTATAAAGAACATCTGACAACTTTAGAAAAAGGAATCCACTATAACATTTATAATTTTCCAAAATCGGTATTACAAGTCATAATCCTTTCTAGGAGAACTTTTACATAATGAACACATCAATGTACCGTAATAGAAGAAACAATAAAAATAAATACATTAGAGGCCGACTTCAGAGAGCCTACAAACGCCCGACAGGTAAACCTTGAAGTCTCCAGCCACACCAAGCATGAGTATCAAAACCTACTCGATCTGGAGTACCTGACTTTGCAAAAAAATGTGCAGAAGCGTAGCATGGTACACTAGGTGGTACCTAGTAAGTATCAAGCATAACCTCGGTAGAGTAGTGCAATGCCAAGTCAAGACACTCACTGAACATCTAAACCTGTGCAGGATATGACATAAATCTAACAAGAAAGGAATATTAAAGAAATGTCAATAACAGCATAAGTTAGATTACAAACAGTAATAACGATATGGGAAACACAAATGGCAATGAAAAATACCAAGCAAATAGACACAACGTAGTTGGGGTACATACAATGGTAAATGTACTCAAGTAAGGAAAACGATGTCAGATCAACCAATCTCTAATACACAACTCCAATAATCCTAATTCTCGTAATTTCAATACCACATATCTCAACTTTCAAACCTTGAACCCACACGGCACCTTGTACCCACCTCTTTCCACTCTCACCTTGCACGGAAAATTCCACGTGTTACTCAATACATAATATCCGTAACAAATTTTAATTAGGGTGTTTGAGAGACTTTATGTATATGTATCATAATAAAAATACAACTTCTGAACCGAGTAGGAAATCAATGAGAAAATGAGTTTATATTGGGAATCATTTGGTTAATGAAAATAACCCTTTTAAAGTAAGTGCAATACCGGATAAGCTACTGAATTTAATATAGACTTTATTGAATTACAATATAATACAATTCCTTTTTTAGTAAAATAAAATTCTCGGACAAGCCATGGTGATTAAGTGGAGAAATCAACTGAAGTAACCTATAACAACTAGTAGGAATGGTAAGTATCGAAATAAGCGGCATTTTTCACTTAAAAGTCACACAAGACAGCATGATGTTAATTATTTTATTTATCTAAAGTCACTATATTTCTAACAACTCAGCAGGACAGAAGGCAATGACGTAACATAGTAAATTCACCTAGGGAATTAATTCACTAGAATAATAATATTAGGAAAAGAACTCAGGAATGATAGCAAGGCGCTAAGTCAACGAAAATAACTCAATCCTCGGAAAACAGTAAAGAACCTGGAATACAAATTCCCAGAATCTCATACAAAAGAGCAGAAACCAATGCAACAAAATAGGGAATACAAAACACAAGTATGTTGCGGTGCGCAATCCGATCCCAACATATAATATCAATATAATAATTCACCCTTATTCCACCATATCAATACACCTTATTTCACCTGTTGAGGCGCGCAACCCGATCCCACCGTACAATATCAATATCATGCAAATAAATAAAATATGTTGTGGCGCGCAACCCGATCCCACCGTATAATATCAATATCATAATTCACCCTTATTTCCACATATGAGTCCACCCTTATTTCACTTGTTGCGGCGTGCAACCCGATCCCACAATATAATAACAATATCACAATATAAATATCCTACATTATTTCACCTGTTGCGGCATGCAACTGTTACATCCCGTACTTTAATATTAGGATGAGTCGTAGTAATCCATATGAGTTCGAAGGGATTATGGTTATTATGAGATTATAGAGAATTTCTGACTATGTTATTGTAAGACCCCGTAAGATTAACAACCTTGATATTGTATATACATTTGATTATTCTGAGTGGGACAGTTTTTGCAAATAAATAGTTTGAAAAATATGATTTTATATAGTTATATATTACTACATTCGAACATGCTTTAGATTATACACATAATACGAAAAAGTATATGAAATTTTCTTTATTGTAAAGATAAAAATTATTTTTCACAAGAAAATAAGGTTATCCTTTTACTATTTTAAGAATTATCCGTACGGAAATTTGTACTCTTTACAGAGGATTGAAAAATGCAGCTATGTGAAGTCTGATTTGATCCACTATTTTATTAATACTAAATTTTAATGTCATATATATGCATATGATGCATCAGTATAAATTAGAAAATTTTGTATAGTTGTGATGAATTGCAGATTCTAGATGTTTTACACAGTAGTGTACATAATGCCAAATAAAGTTAATTCGTCCCTTTTCTTGCAAATGCAAGGCTACGGTTTTTGGTGCTAATATAACTTTCTTGACTTGTAAATACTAGTGGTAATTACTTAATAGAGCTTATGGTTGTGGATTGATCTATCTCTGGTATTTATGACATTGAGTTGTATAACACTCGACTGAGCAATTTAAGTTTCTAATCAGTCCATTGCCTTATTGTTTTCTGATTTGTGAAAGGATTATGTTCAAGAGTGAGTTGATTGGTTTGCTTTCTTATATGTTGTAGTAGTTATTTTTATATTAATTGCCTTATGAAGTGTGAAAAATGTGTATTGTCCTCCTTCCCTTGTTCATGAAATATCATGTTGTCTGCCATTAATTATTAATATATTAATAGTAGTACTTTAATGAGGACAAGGATATCTTTCAGGTTATAAATGCTTATGATATTTATTATAACAAGTGATAAGTAAGTGTCATGAAGGATAAAATGTAAACGAATCAAAGAAAATAAGTTTTGTTGAAGGTTGTCGATTTAGGATAAAATACGGTCCGAGCCATAATAACTACTAATTATGGACTAGTGCTATACAAGGCACCCCATGACCAAGATAATAGGATACCTAAAGTGTAGTAAAAGAGAGTAGTATATTAAGTAAATTTGAAATAATTCCTAATTATGCGGGTAATAGGTTGAATATTGGTTAATGGGAGATTAATTAGTTAATTAAAAAATTAGAGATTAATTAATTAAGATGTTGGTTAAATGTTGGGGATGGATAACCATCAACTTGGCAGCACCCTCACTTAAAAATAAAATTACTCTTAAAGTCATGTGAAAGGTGGCAATTCTGTTCTTATTTTGCAAAAGGATGGGCCATGTACTTTGTCGCCCCAGCAAAATCACAAGTTGAAGAATGAAGCCTCGTTCATCGAGGTCCTACAAAATAAATGCATTAAGAAATTCATCAAAAGGAAACAATGGAGAATAAATGAGGAAAATCACAAACGCACTGTTTGATGTCAATCACTGTCTTGTTAGAGAGTAGTAGATATGTTATGTTATATTCTAAACCGAAAATAAAAAGAAGGCATGACACGTTCTACTTTTGGGGAAATAAGTTTTGATCCCTAGAATTTGAACTGATGATTGTGAGGTGAGGGAAAATAGGAGGGGTAGGGAGAAATGAGAAATCTTTTTAAGAACCAAGGTTTCTTGGGCCTTAGATTTGTTTTTTATGCAAATACGAGAAGGTAAACTTAAGGACAAGAAAAGGGGAAACTCAGAGGTGTCTGATGGAAGGAGAAAGAAGAAATAAATATTTAAGGAAAAGCTAAGCTCAGGTATAGATAATCAGTTCGACGAGCCCTCGTAGTAGACGAGATTGACTTCAGCGAAGGATTGGTAAAACTCCATCTCATTCGGAGTGCAGCCGAGTCTATGAGTCACCGTGTCAGAATTTTGCTACACACTTATGGGTGTTATCGCCTCTGTGTTAAAACTCAGAAAATCAGAAGAACTGTTAGAAGAAACAGAAAATATATATACGATAAGAAATATTCCGAGTCCCCAATTTCCTTGTGTGTCCTTAAGGAATTTTTACCCCCCCACAAGTTGCTAAGGTAATGGATTAAATCCTCTCAGGATGAAACGGAATAACCTTCCTGCAACAGTGGCAATACAAACTGCAGGATACCAACAAACTCAAAGAACGGAGCAAGCTCACACTTACGAATTTGAGAGAGAGAGACTGCGAAGTAGAATGCAGTATTCAGAATGGAATTCTCGATTTTTCAGTGTATGGAAAAAGAAGCCATGCCTCAGAATTTATAGGCAACTATTGGAAGAGGTGTGATGTCTGTTCAAGAAGGAAAACAACGTTAAGCAAAGGCAGCGTTCAGTTAATTCCGTTAATGAACTAACTGAAATTTAATTTAATTATTAAATAATTAATTAAATAAACTTTGTCCAAAAATAATCTTATTGATCGATCATTTTCCAAATCCAAATCCAAATCCGAAGCCGAAGCCGAAGCCGAGCCGAGCNTAGGTTTCCCTTTGAACTTTCCGTAGTGAACATATGTCGGATATACTCGGTCAATCGGTAGATTTGATATCTTTGAACCGTCGAACTTTAGTGTATACCTAGACAACCATATGTCACACAACCAACCCTTAACCGTCTTTTGGTTCTCATTGTTGTGTTCGTTTCAGCCATGAACACCACCTGGTTTTATAAGTGCGTAGAGAATTGGCCTTATAGAATTCTCATTGAATCGGCTTCACTTCACACTTACATAGGTGATTCCTAAACGTGTAAGCTTTTAGATTGACACCACTTCAAACTTAGGTAATCATTAAAGAACGTGTAAAGTTCTATCCTTGTTACTATACATTGTCTTCATCAATAGAAGGGACCAAAAAAAAAAATTTCTTTGACAATGTTGAACCGGTCAATCATAACTTTGTTTGAGCTCCTTTAACCTAGATCTTGGAATATCCAAAATTCTAGGTAGAGTTACTGCCATGATGACTTGTCCTCGGCCATAGTCCCATTCCCTTAGATGATTTCTCAACTCCCTCTCTAGTTATGCCTTTTGTAAGCGGATCCGCCACATTATCCTTTGATCTTACATAATCAATAGTGATAATTCCACTAGAAAGTAGTTGTCTAACGGTGTTATGTCTTCGCCGTATATGACGAGACTTTCCGTTATACATAACGCTCCCTGCCCTTCCTATTGCAGCCTCACTATCGCAATGTATGCATATAGGAGCCAAAGGTTTTGGCCAGAATGGAATGTCTTCTAAGAAGTTTCGAAGCCATTCAGCTTCTTCACCGGCCTTATCCAAAGCTATAAACTCTGATTCCATTGTAGAGCGAGCGATGCACGTCTGCTTGGAAGACTTCCAAGATACTGCTCCACTGCCAACAGTAAAGACATATCCACTTGTGGACTTTGTTTCTGTTGAGCCGGTTATCCAATTTGCATCACTATATCCTTCGATAACCGCAGGATATTTATTGTAGTGCAAAGCGTAATCTTGGGTATATTCCAAATATCCCAGAACTCGTTTCATTGCCACCCAGTGATGTTTGTTGGGATTATTTGTGAATCGACTAAGTTTACTTATTGCACAAGCTATATCAGGACGTGTACAATTCATGATATACATTAAGCTTCCCAGTACACGAGCATAATCCAATTGAGACGTACTTTTACTTTTATTCTTTACAAGATAATGGTTTAAGTCAATTGGAGTTTTTGCACTTCTAAATTCCAAGTATTTGAATTTTTCAAGTACCATTTTCACGTAATGTGATTGGGACAAAGCCAGACCCTGAGGAGTCCTCTGGATTTTAATTCCTAGAATTACATCGGCCACTCCTAAGTCTTTCATATCAAACTTACTAGCAAGCATTTGCTTAGTAGCTTGAATGTCGGCAATGTCTTTGCTCATTATTAGCATATCATCAACATATAAGCAAATAATGACGATATGATTTGGAACGTTCTTAATGTAAACACATTTATCACATTCATTAATCTTAAAGCCATTTGACAACATTGTTTGGTCAAATTTTGCGTGCCATTGCTTGGGTGCTTGTTTTAGTCCATAAAGGGACTTAACAAGTCGGCACACCTTCTTTTCTTTTCCCGGAACCACAAACCCTTCAGGTTGGTTCATGTAAATTTCTTCTTCCAAATCACCATTTAAGAAGGCCGTTTTTACATCCATTTGATGGATTTGAAGACTATACAAGGCAGCTAACGCTATTAGCATCCGAATGGATGTAATTCTCGTTACCGGCGAGTATGTGTCAAAATAGTCAAGACCTTCTCTCTGTCTAAATCCTTTGACAACAAGTCTTGCCTTGTATTTTTCAATAGTGCCATCGTTTTTTATTTTCTTCTTGAAAATCCATTTAGAACCCAAAGTTTTGTTACCTGGAGGAAGATCAACCAGCTCCCAAGTGTGGTTGCTCAATATGGATTCTATTTCACTATTGACAGCCTCTTTCCAATATTGTGCTTCTGAGGAAGACATTGCTTCCTTGAAGGTTCGAGGCTCATTTTCTAGCAGAAAAGTCAGAAAATCTGGACCGAATGAAGTAGATGTCCTTTGACGTTTACTTCTTCTCGGATTTTCCTCATTAGGCATACCATCTGTTGTTACCTCCCGAGGTCGTTTTGACTTTTGGTAGGACGATTCACTTTCCTTTTTATACGGATATATAGTTTCAAAGAATTCAGCATTGTCTGATTCTATTATCGTATTAACATGGATCTCAGGATTTTCTGATTTATGAACCAGAAACCGATATGCCTTGCTATTGGTTACATATCCAATAAATACACAATCAACCGTTTTTGAACCTATCTTCACCCTTTTAGGCTTAGGAACTTGTACTTTAGCTAAACACCCCCACACTTTGAAGTATTTCAAGCTGGGTTTCCTTTCTTTCCATTTTTCGTACGGGATGGACTTTGTTTTACTGTGGGGTACACGGTTGATTATTCGATTTGCTGTAAGTATAGCTTCCCCCCACAAGTTCTGTGGTAAACCAGAACTTATTAACAAGGCATTCATCATCTCCTTTAATGTTCGATTCTTTCTTTCCGCAATTCCGTTAGATTGAGGAGAGTACGGGGCAGTTGTTCGGTGAATAATGCCATTTTCCAAACATATTTGTTCAAAAGGAGATTCATATTCTTCATCCCTATCACTTCGTATCATTTTGATCTTTTCGTTAAGTTGTGTTTCAACTTCATTCTTGTATTTCTTGAATTCATCAATTGCTTCATCTTTACTACTAAGTAAGTAAATATAGCAATATCTTGTACTATCGTCAATAAAAGTGATGAAGTACTTTTTCCCATTGCGAGATGGCGTTGATTTCATGTCGCAAATATCTGTGTGAATTAAATCTAAAGGACTTGAATTCCTTTCGACAGACTTATATGGATGCTTAGCATACTTTGATTCCACACAGATTTGACATTTTGAGTTAATGCAATCAAATTTTGGCAATACTTCCAAATTAATCATTTTCCGTAATGTTTTGAAGTTGACGTGGCCTAAGCGTGCATGCCATAAAGTGTTTGACTCAACTAAGTAAGAAGAAGTTTCAACTTTATTGATAGGAATAGCTATTACATTTAGCTTAAAAAGGCCCTCATTCAGGTAACCTTTGCCTACATACATATCATTCTTACTTAAAACAACACTATTGGAAACAAATACACACTTAAATCCATTTTTGACAAGAAGTGCTGTAGATACTAAATTCTTGCGAATTTCTGGAACATGGAGAACTTGATTTAAAGTCACAATTTTTCCGGATGTCATCTTCAATGCAATCTTGCCAATTCCCTCGATTTTGGCCGTAGATGAATTTCCCATGAAAAGAGTTTGTTCGGGTCCTGCAGGAGCATAAGAAGAGAATAAATCCTTGTTTGCACAAATATGGCGGGTGGCACCAGAATCAATCCACCACTCTCTTGGATTTCCTACCAAGTTGCATTCAGACAACATGGAACACAAGTCCTCCACTTCAACCACACTTGCTTGATTCTTCTTCTTTTGTGACTCTTTCTTTGTTGCGCGGCAATCTATGGCCTTATGTCCGGGCTTTT
>ML418742.1:0-27611 GCA_005239525.1 Nicotiana knightiana | reverse complement strand
TCTTCCTGAATCAACTACTGACTACCCATTGGTCCACTCTCATATCTTTATTTTATGTAACGCCTCTTGGGTTATGTCGTTTGTCTTATCTTACCTCTTGTACGGGATCCTTATGTATCAAGTGTTCGTTCCCACTTATATATCAATATCATCGAGTGCTAAACCCTTATTGATTCTCCCCAACATCATGCTTGCATAACGTTCTGGAGTTATATTATATCTGTAGGATATGAATAAATGCAATATGATTCCTTTCACCTCTTACCACATTCTTCCTTTACCATTTGATATTTACCTCTTCATCTTTGGCATTTTGTTTCTACATCTTCATAGATATTACTCGCCTTGTGGTAACTCTTCTACACTAGGTATAATTGAATTTTGTACACAAAAGGGTGACACGTGGTATAACTGGCACATTTAGTCCCTTAAGCTTAAAGCTGCTCATAGTGCTTGCTTTAGGGAAGCGTCTTCGTGAATGACCTTTAAAGGTTATTCTTCTATTGTTCATTCTATTATTGTCGAAGCACTATCTTTGAAACGATGTCGACTATTACCAATTCCTTTGATCCATAATTCATGTTCATTTTTTTTTTTTTCTTGTTTACTATCCCATACTAATTTCTATTACTTGGGGGGTCTAACTTTTCCGTATGGTAATCACGTGTGAGTCACCAACTCATTTCTCGAAATGAGGGTATGGCTTTATGGCTTATACTTTTTTATTGTCTCAAGGCCTGTCTCCTCTCATTTTTTTTCTTCACTTTACTATAGACTTTATCATTATACCATATTTTGATTTACCGCTATCACTCATTTATCACCTCTTACTCATAATGATTCACTTACTCTCTTATTCTCATGCTAATATCTCTGTCTATCGCTCTATTTTAAAGACTTCAACATGACGTTCTTTCACATTTAGCTCTCCTTGCTTCATATCACTGGCTCTTGGGGACGCCTATCATTCTTCTTCTTCTTTTTTACTAGTGGTTGGAGTCATACTAAGGCAAATATTTATCCCTTCTAGGATCCTAGTGCCTATCTTCTGAAATTTCTGAATATTCTAGTATTCATATCTGACTGTTCTATTCTAGAGTGACCATATGGCTATCTCCAAATGAGAACTATTACCATGTTCTGCACTACCCTTCAAAAATGTTAAATAATGATAACAATCTATCCACAATTTTCTGTTACTCTAACCCCAGCTGGATCCTGATATCCTATCCTTCTCTTAAATTATTTTAGTTAGCTCCCATTGGGCATAATTGAGATTGGTACGGACAATTGTAGATATCTCTGTTACCGTTGAAAGCAACTAAAATATGCTTATAGTTCTCTGCCAGTATTATAAATACTGATAACATTATTAACAAGGTACCTTGTACCCTTCTTTATCTTGCTAAAACTCGTATGTACCTTCTAATACTATTATTTCTTTTTACCATATGAGTAGATATATATTATTTCCTTAGAGCTCCTTAGTAAGAAACTAACACATCTTAGTACACACATGATCTGCTGAAGCCCTCACATTTACTCATCATATGCATGATGCAAAATTGAGTTCCTCTGACTCAACTCTTCCACAGCCAAATTGCAATCTCTTACCCTCCATCTTTCTAGATGTATGCATCGTCGTATTATAAATAAGATAGAATTGAGGAAATTGAGTTCTTACGATTGAGCTCTACCACACGATCTAGAGTTAGAAGAAAGAGTAACATTCCTAAATGCCCTGTAGCCTCTTGCTTATAAGTGTGGTGCACAACATACCCATAAATAAGACTCTACTAGACACGGCTCATAGACAACCCCTAGGACAGACTTACTCTGATACCAGGTTTTTAACGACCCAAACTGGAGGATCATGACTAGCACCCGGGCCATACTTGCCGAGCACCAGAAAGCCTATTGTGGTGGGGGAGTTGTGTCTACCTGTCTATCAGGACCTGCAGCACGACATGCAACGTCCACAAATAAAAGGATGTCAGTACGAATAAAGTACTGAGTATGTAAGGCAGGAAAGCATAAATAAGATCATTAATGTAAAGAGAGATGTAGGAGATAAAACCTGTAGCGTCTAAGTGCTTCTAAGAGACATTAACATGAAACGCATGATACATATATATACATAATCTTTTTATACATCCCCCTCTGTGGGCATCATCATCATTATAGAACATTCGCCTCTGTGGGCATCATCATCATCATATCATACCCGGCCTCAAAGAGGACTCGGTAAACCCAACTGATCAGTGGTTGCACAATAGGTGCCATACCCGGCCGACTATAGCGCGGCTTGGTAGAGTAAAATAGATACATATATAATGCATGCAAGACTCATTGGAATCATGTTATGAACATTACAAAGTGACGTAAGGTCAGTATTCTCCGTACACATCATTAGGGATAACTCTTCATCGAGAATCTTATAAGAATCAGGAAGTACCAACAACATTGATAACATAATAATAAGAGAAGCAACCTCAAAATCAATTGTTCCATAAGAAGGGAAACAATTTACGTACTGCTAGCTTCTAACAGTAGAGTATCTTTGGAAGCTCGTTCATTACATTATGTACAATCGGAGTCGTGCAAAAGAAGTAAAGGGATAGCCTCACATACCTTGTATATACTTTCCCAACCTCAAGATATGTAAAAGTCACGACTCCTTAATCTACAATAGGAGAAACGACACTATCGTTAACGTTTAAGCGTCGTAACTATTATGTACCGACCATAACCTATTTTACGATTAAACGGAAAGAAACTCCCCTAGTTATATGACTTCCCACAAGTGAAAACAATCACTAAAAAGCCCAAACAACATCAAAATTGATCATATTGACCCTACCAAGATAGCCACCAACCGATAACATTACTACCAAGCCTTTCGATATATATTTCACAAGTTCTAGCTTCAATGACTTAGACGCAACTTGGATAATATTAAATACATATATAGTAAGAGGTTACTTACCTTTATATATAAATAAAAACTCCAATTTGACCTTAATTTTCCATGAAATATCCCTCCAATTCTTCCACAACAACAAGAAAGCGAAACTAGCAATCAATTTGTGTTTTACAGCACTAGAATCACTTTAGAAGGCTTGAAATCACCTAGAGTTGGNAAGAAAAACTCCAATTGGACCTTAATTTTCCATGAAATATCCCTCCAATTCTGCCACAACAACAAGAAAGCGAGACTAGCAATCAATTTGTGTTTTTCGTCACTAGAATCACTTTAGAAGGCTTGAAATCACCTAGGGTTGATATTAAGAACTTGAGGGAGTATTTACAGAACATAAAACCCTTAAAACGACCTCCCACATGAGCTGGAACAACACAAAAATGAGCAACAACAAGAAGAAAAAGAAACTTACTAGCGCTACGGGATTCCCGACACTTGATTTGGTGTTGTTGGCCCTTTGTTTGTGTCTTGAATCTAGAGAGAACCTTGAGAGGGTGTTACTAGGGTTCTAAGGTCTGAATAAAGTGAAAATAAATGGCTTAAAACGGGTTGGAGGCGTCATATATAGATCGAAATGTCTTAAACCGCCTAAGTGGGCCCCATAGAGAGTTGCTTGGTGTAGTCTCGCGAAAACGCGAATATCTCTTTACTCCAAGATCGTATCGACGAAGGTTTTAATGCGTTAAAAACTAGACTCATAGATATTCAATTTGGTGGTTATATCACTCCATAATTATAAGTAAATTGGGAGAAAAGTTTAGTAACATTTGACCTAATGTTCAAGTAAAATTATGAACCTAAGTTGCGACAACCTAAGTAAAATTATGAACCTAAGTAACATAACTCGTTTGACTTAAAGACTTATGATACGGATATTATATGATTCAAATACCTTAAAACACTACCTCTTGAGTGTATTAAGCACCTCTAGGTTTACCCGAAAATACGGCTGACAACATCCTTGATTCGTTTAACTTCTAATACTTGTTATCCACCCTTATACACCTTTGTATAATTTAAGACCAATAGGATTAACTTCTTATCATCTTAAAGATAATATCTTGATGGATTTACGTTGACTACCGTATGGCACGAGCTTGTAACTTGTGAAGAACTTTTCCAATAATTGTTCCACCACTTGCATGACTTCAAAACGTAGAACACAACTATCATACGATAACAATCAACTCATAGAATAACCTCATTAACATGTAATGAACTATAGTCTCACCCTAAAGTACATGTTATAACATTCCAAACCCGTCGGCTTTCGACGAAACTTATTTTCTTCAATTGTTTTAGCTTCTAAGCTTTCCAACCCTCTTGGTACTCGTTATTAATGATCTTAACTATTTGTAACCTCCAACATAACATGATAAACTTACTTTATATTCCATCAAATAGAATCTTATTTCTGAGCTTACATCAATTGACTTACGATGTACTCTCACGTACGAAAACATGAGGTGTAACATCCGAGTGTTCCAAATCTACCAACATTCAGACGTATAACATTATAATATGCTAAGGAATAAATCCCAATCGAAATGTATAAAAATACTCAAAAATCCTGAAATTGGTCAAAACCCGACCCCCGGGCCCACGTCCCATCATTCAGAAATTTTTATACCAAACTGTTCTTCGCCATCTCACGAGTCCGTACATATAAAGAACACTAAATTGGGAGTCCAAATGACCCCTCAAATCACCATTTTAAATATTCTAAATCCCAAGCCCTAATCACCCAATTTACACTGATTTTTCCCTAATTTTCACCATAAATCCGACCTTTAATCACATATAAACGAGTTTAGCGTCCAAATATCTTACCTTGGTGAAGAACTATCGAATTCCCTCTTTAAAAACCCTTCAAAAGCTTCAAACCCGGATGAAATATTGAGAAAGAAGGCTAAAATTCGCGAAGGCTAGTTTTTATACGTTCTATCCAGTGATCTCGCACCTCCGATCACTTACTTGCGCCTGCGGCTTCGCAGGTGCAATGCTCCTTCCGCGCCTGCGACATCGCAGGTGCGACAAATTCCTCGCTCCTGCGGAAATCCCCTTACTTAGCCAATTTCCGCACCTGAGGTGCTTCACCCGCTCCTGCGGGACCGCACCTGCGGTTCCCCTTCCGTAGGTGCGAAAACACTAGTAACAGAACTCAACAGTGACAAAAATCATTCTAACTCCCCGGTGACCACTTGTAACCATCCCGAGCACCTCGGGGCCCCAACCACACATACCAAGACATCATATAAGATCATTCAAACTTAGTTACTCTCTCAAAACACTAAAAAAAACATCAAAACACCAGAATCACATCAAATTCAAGCCTAAGAACTTTGAAATTTCTAAAATCTTCCAACGATGCCGAAACTACCCAAAACAACTCCGATTAACCTCAAAATTTTGCAGACATATCCAAAATGACATTACAAACCTGTTCCAACAATATCTAACTTTCGCTGCCGATAGCCTATTTTACGCTGCCGACCGTAAAGTGCCAGAAACTAACTTTCGCCAATTCAAGCCTAATTCTACACCGGACATCACAAAAATATTCCGAACACACTCCTAAGTCCCAAATCACCTAGAGAAACTATCCGAGCCATAAAATCTGCATTCCGAGCTCGTTCCCCAATAAGTCAACTCTCAGTTGACTTTTCCCATTATAAGGCTATCTTTTAAGGACTAAGTTACTGAATTCTCATTTAACCATTCTGATTTCAAGCCTATCGACTCTAACACATCAATAATAGAATAACCCACCTATGACAAGTCAATAACAGCAATTATAATGCATGTTTTACATAACGACGGACCGGGTCGTTACATTCTCCCCCTCTTAAACAAACGTCCGTCCTTGAACGAATCTAGAAACATACCTGGAGTCCAAACAAGTGAGGATATTTTCTCTGCATCTCCCGCTCGGTCTCCCAAGTAGCCTCCTCTACTGGCTGACCTCTCCACTGCACCTTCACTGAAGCTATCTCCTTTGACCTCAACTTTCTGACCTCGCGAGCCAAAATAATCACTGGCTCTACCTCACAAGACATATCATCCTCGAGCTGAACTGTGCGGAAGTCCAACACATGAGACGGGTCACCAACTATATTTTCTGAGCGTCGACACATGGAATACCGGATGAACACTCGATAGACTGGGTGGCAATGCAAGTCTATAAGCCACCTCTCCAATAAACTGCGGACTTAGCTTTCCTCTCTTTCCGAACCTCATAACACCCTTCATGGGTGATAGCTTCATCAGTACCTTATCCCTTTCCATAAAAGACACATCCCAAACCTTCCGGTCCGCATAACTCTTCTGCCTAGACTGCGCCGTGCGAAGTCGCTCCTGAATCAACTTCACCTTCTCCAACGCATCCTGAATCAAATCTGTGCCCAATAACTTAGCCTCACCAGGCTCAAACCAACCAACCGGCGATCTACACCTCCTACCATATAAAGAGTCATATGGGGCCATCTGAATACTGGACTAATAGCTGTTGTTATATGCAAACTCCGCTAGTGGCAGGAACTGATCCTATGAACCACCAAAATTAATAACACAAGCCCGTAACATATCCTCCATATTCTGAATAGCCCTTTCTGACTGCCCGTCGGTCTGAGGATGAAATGCAGTGCTCATACCTCTCTATACGGCCCTCCAAAATTGAGATGTGAACTGAGTACCCCTGTCAGAAATAATAGAAACCGGAACTCCATGCAATCGGACAATCTCCTTAATGTAAATACCAGCTAACCGCTCTGAAGTATAAGAAGTGCTGACAGGAATGAAGTGCGCGGACTTGGTCAATCGATCCACAATGACCCAAATAGCATCAAAACTATTCGAAGTTCGTGGAAGGCCAACTACAAAGTCCATGGTGATCCGCTCCCACTTCCACTTCGGAATATCTAACCTCTAAAGTAATCCACCTGGTCTCTGGTGCTCATACTTGATCCGCTGGCAGTTGAGACAACGTGCTACATACTCAACAATATCTCTCTTCATCCACCTCCACCAATACCGCTGCCTAATATCCTGGTACATCTTTGCGGCACCCGGGTGAATAGAATACCGCAAACTGTGAGCCTCTGCTAATATTAACTCCCGAATACCATCCACATTGGGCACGCAAATACGGCTCTGCATCCTCATAAACCCGTCATCATCGATAGTCACATCCCGGGCATCACCCCAACAAACTCTATCCTGAAGAACTAACAAGTGGCGGTCATAATACTGTCGTGCCTTAATCTGATCAAATAAAGAAGACCGGGAAGCCATGCTAGCTACAACTCGCGAAGGGTCTGACAAATCCAATCTCACCATCTGTTCTGCTAAGTCCTAAACCCCAAGTGCTAACGCTCGCTCTGCTACTGAAAGGTAAGCTAGGCTCCCCAAACTCTTGGCTCTGAGACTCAAGGCATCAACCACTACATAGGCCTTTCTCGGGTGATACATAATAGTTAAGTCATAGTCATTAAGAAGATCTAACCATCTCCTCTGGCGCAAATTCAAGTCCTTCTGCCTTAGCAGATACTGCAAGCTACGATGGGCAGTGAAGATTTCACACTATACCCCATACAGGTAATGCCGCCAACAATGGCAGCTAACTCAAGATCGTGCACCAGATAATTCTTCTCGTGCACCTTCAACTGTCTGGACGCGTAGGCAATCACCCTACCATCCTGTATCAACACTATGTTCTTTGGGTCCACCTGAATACCCTCGCTAGACACTATGTGACCCAAGAAAGCTACTGAACTAAGCCAAAACTCACATTTGGAGAACTTTGCATAAAGCTTCTTCTCCCTCAATCTCTGCAACACAACCCTCAAATGCTGAGCGTGCTCCTCCTGGCTATGAGAGTACACCAGGATGTCATCAATGAACACGATAACGAATGAATCAAGGTAAGGCTGAAACACGCTGTTCATCAAATGCATGAATGCGGCCGGGGCATTGGTCAGCCCAAAAGACATAACCAGAAACTCATAGTGGCTATATCTGGTCCTAAAAGCTGTCTTCCGAATATCAGAATCCCGAATCTTCAGCTGATGGTACCCAAACCTCAAGTCGATCTTGGAGAAAAATTTAGCTCCATGAAGCTGATCAAACAAGTCATCAATACGGGGCAAAGGATACCGGTTCTTCACCGTAACCTTGTTCAACTGCCTATAGTCAATGCACATACGCATGGATCCATCATTCTTCTTTACGAACAACACCGGTGCACCCCAAGGTGACACATTAGGCCGAATGAACCCCTTATCTAGGAGTTCCTGAAGTTTTTCCTTCAATTCCTTCAACTCTGCTGGGGTCATGCGGTAAGGAGGAATGGAGATAGGCTGGGTCTCAAGCAATAGGTCGATACCAAAATCAATGTCCTTGTCAGGTGGCATGCCTGGCAGGTCTACTGGGAAAACATCCGGGAACTCACAGACCACGGTAACAGAATCAATGGAAGGGGTATCACTACTAAAATCCCTCACAAAGTCCAGATAAGACTCACACCCCTTCCCAATCATACGATGCGCCTTCAGAAAGGAAATCACCCGGCTAGGCACGTACTCCACCGAACCTTTCCACTCAATCCTCGGCAATTCGGGCATCGCTAAGGTCACGGTCTTGGCGTGACAGTCGAGAACCGCATGGTATGGAGATAGCCAATCCATGCCTAAAATCACATTGAAGTCAACCATGCTAAGTAATAATAGATCTGCCCGGGTCTCCCGACCCCCAATAGATATGATTCAAGACCGGTACACCCGGTCTACCACAAGAGTAACCCCCACCGGAGTCGAAACATGAACAACTAAAAACAAGGACTCACGGAGTGTATCCAAGAAATGTGCAAAGTATGAAGAAATATATGAATACGTATAACCAGTATCAAATAATATTTCAGCATCCCGGTGATAGACTGAGATGATACATGTAATCACTGCATCTGAAGTTATGGCATCTGGTCTGCCCGAAAGTGCGTAGAAACAGGCATGTCCTCTACCTGACCTACCTCCCCCTCTGGGGAGGCCTTTGCCTGATTGACCTCCACCCCTGGCTACTTGAGTGGGTGGTGTAGAAACTGGTGCTGAAGCTGGGGGCTGGTTCCTGTGCTGAAATGAACTACTAGAAAGGTGGGGACAATACCTCTTGATGTGACTCGGATCCCCACAATCAAAACAACCTCTACCAGCAATAGGCGATGGGGACTAAAGGGAACCCCTAGGACCTGGGTAGCTGCTAGAAGAACCATGTGCTGAGGAATCCTGAACTGATGGTAGCCGAGATGAGCTCTGGGCTGGAAGTGCACTAAATGAGGAACGTTCCGGATGAGAGCTACATGGACCGTGTCCTGATGAAGCATCACTGTATGCTAGACAGGCTGGCGGAGGAGGCCTGAATGGTCTGCCTCTGCTCTACCGAGACTGACCTCCCGAGTGATCACCATTATAATTACCAGAACCTCGAGGCCTCTTGGCCTCTCTCTCAACACGATCCTGCCGGCGCACTGACTCAATCTCCCTTGCTACGTCAACTACCTCCTCAAAAGAAGCACCGTATACCCTCTCCCTGGTCTGAAAAACCCGTAGCTGGTAAGTAAGACCATCAAAAAATCTCCTAATGCTATCCCTGTCCGTGGGAACTAGCCAGATGGCATGACGGGCTAACTCAAAGAACCTCATCTCATACTGCGTCACGGTCATGTCTCCTTGACGCAACTGCTCGAACTCTCTGCGCAGCTCCTCTCTACGAGACTGTGGTATATACTTTTCCAGAAAGAGAATGGAGAACTAGTGCCATGTAATGGGCGCTGCATCAGCGGGTCTGCGCCTCTCATAGGCCTCCCACCAAGCGAGTGCAGCTCTCGAAAAATGGAATGTAATGAATGGAACCCCGCTGGCCTCTAATATCCCTGCAGTACGTAGTATCCTCTAACACTTGTCATAGAAAGCCTAGGCATCCTCTCCCTCTATACCCCTAAAAGTTGGAGGCTGGATTCTGCTGAACCTCTCCAACCTACGCTGCTCATCATCAGCTAAAGCTGGGACCACATAATCCTGTATCGGAGCAATCTGCTACACTGGGGCTGCCCCAGGTGTCTGAAGTCCCTGGGTGACCTGCTCAGGTGTCCCGGAAACTGGAGTATGGATGCCTCCCCCGGCCTGAGAAGTAGTAGCAGTAGTGGACATAGCGACGACCTGTGCCAAGGTGGTGCACACCGTCAAAATCTGGGCTAGGGTCTCCTGAAGACCCGAAATCACAATGGGCACTGCTGGTGCGTGAGTCTGCCCCGCTGGAATCTCAGCTGCGGGGACCTGCTCCTGAATAACGGGAGGGTCCACAGGTGCTGCCCCGACTAATATGCGGGATGCACCCCTCCCTCTACCAAACCCTCGACCACGGCCTCGACCTCGGGCTGGTCCTGCTGGGATCTGGTCGCCACTATCATTAGCAAGAGTCCTCACCATCTATGAGAGAATGAAAACAACAGAAGTTTATTTTCAGAATTCAACAGAGTAGCGCGATAGAATTGAAAGAATGTGAAGTTTTTCCTAAAGGTTCTGCAGCCTCTCGAAGATAAGTACAGACGTCTCTGTACCGATCCGCAAGAATCTACTAAACATGCTCATGACTGGTGAGACCTATTTAACATAGCGCTCTGATACCAACTTGTCACGACCCATTTCCGGAGTCGTGATGGCGCCTGTCGTGGAACCAGGCAAGCCACCCATTTTATCTAACTAAATACAATTTCCCATAGAATGCCCTTTTTAACAAATTTTGAAATCAATAATACTAATAATAATAATAATAATAATAATAATAATAATAATAATAATAATAATAATAATAATAATAATAATAATAATAATAATAATAATAATAATAATAATAATAATAATAATAATAATAATAATAATAATAATAATAATAATAATAATAAATACAATATTTTAGGAAAACCGGTTTATAAAATTCAAAATACCAAATCCTACTAATCCCGGATCCAGTCTCACACAGTCATGAACTGCTAGTACTTAATACAATCAAAAGAAATGAGTAACATAGTCTAAAAATAAATACGACAGGTAGAAAGGAAAGAGAAGACGAGATCACGGTCGCCAGCTGCTACCTCGTCAACTCTGATGAAACTGATGTGCTCCCTGACCCGACCTGAACTCCTCTATACCTGGATCTACACACAAGGTACATGGGGTAACGTGAGTACACCAACTCAATAGTAACGAAACCAAACTACGGGCTGATAGGTAGTGACAGACTAAAACCTCCGACAATTCAAACAACAGTATATAAATTGGACATGACAGTAATATATCAGGAAATAAATACGATGCGTCAAGATATGTCTGAATGCATATAGAACCATGAATGATGTGTACTCATTAATCAAGCTCTCATAAGGTGGTCCACTCAGTACTGGAATACGACCTTCAGGCCCANTCCCCCCCCCCCCCGGAGAAATCTATCTCCGAAACATAACGATCACGGAGAAATCAATCTCCAGAACATAATAACCACGGAGAAATCGATCTCCGGAATATATGTGCGCTCACTGGGGGTGTATAGACTCCGGAGGGGCTCCTTCCAGCCCAAGTGCTATATCAAGCAAACGAAGGCATGATTTCAGGATCACCGCGGTGTGCAGTCCGACCTTATAACCGTCTCAAAACCAGGCTACATGCCTCTCTCAGTCAGTGCCTTCCATTCTCACTTAGAATGCTCTAACATATGCAATGCAGCCCCAACCAATGATAATATAAATAACTAGCAACTTACGAGGCTGAGGCATGAAACATATACTATAACAGGACCGAGTACATGAAAGCAATAATCACAGATAGAGACAGCAATAATCGACCTTTTCGGTCTAAACCCATCGGCGTGAAGCCTTAACATTTATACTAAGCATGAATTCTATTCCGTTCAAGGTAATTACCACCTTCACATTAAAATATCAATCTGAAATAACCAGTAGACAGTGCCATGGGATGAGCCAGGCTACAAATATTCGGTAGACGCCCGCATGCCCGTCACTTGGCAAGTGCGTCACCTTAATTAACAACAAATATCAAATAGTTTGGGATTTCGAACCCTCAGTTCCAAGTTTGGAAGTGTTACTTACCTCAAAACCGGCTAATACACTACTCCACAGTTCACTTGCCTCTAAATTTTGCCTCTGAGTGCTCCAAATCTACCAACATTCAGACGTATATCATTATAATATTCTAAGGAACAAATCCCAATCGAAATGTAACAAATACTCAAAAATCCCGAAATTGGTCAAAACCTGACCCCCGGGCGCACGTCCCGAAATTCAGAAATTTTTATACCAAACTGTTCTTCGTCATCTCACGAGCCCGTACATATAAAGAACACTAAATTCGGAGTCCAAATGACCCCTCAAATCACAATTTTCAATATTCTAAATCCCAATCCCTAATCACCCAATTTACACTGAGTTTCCCCTAATTTCCACCATAATTCCAACCTTTAATCACATATAAACGAGTTTAGCGTCCAAAAATCTTACCTTGGTAAAGAACTATCAAATTCCCTCTTTAAAAACCCTTCAAAAGCTTCAAACCCGGATGAAATATTGAGAAAGATGGCTAAAATTCGCGAAGGCTGGTTTTTATACCTTATGTCTAGTGATCTCGCACCTACGATCACTTACTCACGCTTGTGGCTTCACAGGTGCGATGCTCCTTCCGCGCCTGCGACATCGCAGGTGCGACAAATTCCTCGCTCCTGCAGAAATCCTCTTACTTAGCCAATTTCCGCACCTGTGGTGCCTCGCCCACTCCTGCGGGACAGCACATGCGGCTCCCCTTCCGCAGGTGCGAAAACACCAGTAACAGAACTCAGCAGTGACAAAAATCATTCCAACTCCCCGGTGACCATCTGTAACCATCCTGAGCCCCTCGTGGCCCCAACCAAACTTACCAACACCTCATATAAGATCATTCAAACTTAGTTACACTCTCAAAACACTAGAAATAACATCAAAACACCAGAATCACATCAAATTCAAGCTTAAGAACTTTGAAATTTCTAAAATCCTCCAACGATGCCGAAACTGGCCAAAACAACTCCGATTAACCTGAAATTTTGCAGACATATCCAAAATGAAACTACGAAATTGTTGCAACTGTCAAAATTCCATTCCGACCCCGATAGCCTATTTTACGCTGCCGACCGGAAATTACCAGAAACTAACTTTCGCCAATTCAAGCCTAATTCTACACCGGACATCACAAAAATATTCCGAACATACTCCTAAGTCTCAAATCACCTAGAGAAACCATCTGAGCCATAAAATCCGTATTCCGAGGTTGTACCCCAATAAGTCAACTCTCAGTTGACTTTTCCCATTATAAGGCTATCTTTTAAGGACAAAGTTACTGAATTCTCATTTAACCATTCCGATTTCAAGCCTATCGACTCTATCACATCAATAATAGAATAAAACACCTATGACAAGTCAATAACAGCGATTAAAATGCATGTTTTACGTAACGACAGATCGGGTCGTTACACCGTGTTCCTTTATTTTTTACTTTATTTCTCCCTAAACCTGATTTTAATCGATCTTTGTATGATATTTTCCTTATCCTCTGTTGTATCCCCTTATTTTATGTGTTACTTGCATGATTACATTCTCGGATTCTCTGTTAGTTTACTGAACTCCGTCGTTTATGTATTATTTGTGTCACGTCCCACAATCCATTGAGGTCGTTGTTAATACCCAATTTTTCCACAAACTATTTTAAAAATTGAATATATATCTTCAGAATCACTCTTTATAATAAATGGTATTTTTCCGTAATTTTTTTGTATTTTTATTAATTTGTTTTCCAATTTATTCAATATGTTTTATATTAAACAATTATTCATAAATTGTATTATAAATAATTTCAAAATATTTCCTAACTCAATATATCATTTTTAATCCTATTAGGATTTGATTATTTCACAAATTAGTCAATTTGGCATTATTTGGCCATAATTACAATAATTTTGCAACTATGGCCTAATTGTACATTTTATACCATTTAAATCAATAATTATTCATTTTATATTGTCTATATTAATTAATTACCTTAATTCTACCTATTTAAGCTTAATTTAATTTTGTGCAATTATTAGATATTTCTATTAATTATTTTTCTATTTAATCGGGTATTTAACTATTAGCCCCTCCCTATTTAAATTATAGCCCAATTTTAATTAAATTTAAGCCTATTGAAACCAACCCAATTACATAACGCAATAGCCAATCCAAATCTCTATCCTACCCGGCCTAACGTCTGAACAAATATTGGTCGTCGATCAAACTTGATCAACAACCCAAACACAATCTTCCTTAATTAAACCTAGGTGACTACCCCTCCCCCCCCCCAGTATCTCATTCACTCCCCTCACACTCATCTCTATATTCTCTCTCTATCTCCAGGTTCTCTCTAGAACCTTCCTGTCTCTTCATCTCCGATGGACACTGTCCACCTTCTTCGGCCACTTCCCTCGCCGGAAACCATGACCTCTCACCATCTCCTAGCCCCTGCTTCACCCCATGCCGGTTTGATGCTACCCTGAGGTCCTCAGGTGAACCTGGAGCGGTTCAACTCCTATCTATGGTCCCTCATGCCATTTTCCGGCTACCCATGGCCGTCTGGGTAAGGTTCTTACATTTTCCGGTGGAAACCGGTAAAACCTTGAGTTTTTCTCTCCTCTTTGGGTTCTCTCTTCGAAACCCTAACTTCTAAAACCTTAGATCTGTAACATATCTATACATATTTAAAGTCGTTTTGATGTTTTCTTTAAGGGTTTTCAATTTTTCCTATAATGTTTTTTTGTCTTCCAACTAGGGTTTCTAAAAAACCTTTCTGCAAAAAGGATTTCTTCAAGTTTAGGGGTTCTTCTGAGATTCTTCTGGTATTTTTAAATGGTTTCTGTTAAAATCTCTTTTTCATAGTTTATTATGTTAAAACTTTAGTTTTAACACTGTATTATAATCTTAGGTTTGCCTTTATTGATCTACTATTTTGATTTGTATATGTGTCCGTTTCTTATGAATACGTCCTGAGTTTTCTATGATTTTAATCCTATTTTTGCTCATTAGGGTTCTTGATTTTGGCTTCTTCTTATTATGTTGTAGTTGCTCTTTAATCCCTCTAGTTGTTACTGTTTTGTTTAGATGAATCTCTAATCCTATGTGATTTCTTGCTGCTACAGTCATTAGGGTTTCTGACTCTTTCATTATCCCTGTTATATCATGTTCGTTTGTTAATCCCTTTAATCATTTACTGTGTGCTAGTATTGAATCCCTGATTCTATGTGATTTTTACTTGAATCTCTGGTATTCCTATCCTATTGTGTGTTTACTTCGTGTACTCACAAGAATCAACATTACTCCTGTTTAAACCCTTAATTTCCTATAACTGAACCTCTCATTGATCTTTTGTGATGATTTCCTTACTGATTTACAACCTTTAAATTTTTTCCTTGCCTTATTTTGGTCAACTATGCTGTCACGCGGAGTTTTATATTATTTCCTTAGTTGAAATATTCTTAACCTAGCCTCAATGGCATGTCCAATACTTGTACTATGCTAAGTTATTTCATTATATGCTATATGCAGTCCCATATGGTACCTTTCCTTATTTGCTGTCTGCATAATACCGTTTGAACTTAACCCCTTCTATTTAGGGATATCTATACTGATTTTACATTGATTGATACTCAGTCCCTTAATTAAGGGTTAACTTTGATTCCTACCTTATTTATTATCTGTTTTCAAACTATATGTATACACTACTCTTTCATTAAGCAGGACACGAACTAATCTGTTCAACTGTCTTTCACAACTAAAAAACTCTTTGCCCTCTCTCTTTTCTGTGCTAGTTACTACTATTATAAGTTAGCCGGCTGCAAGCCAAGGCTAACTATTGTGCATTTCCTACTTCCTGTTTGTGTTATTGCTTTCTTCACTTCACTGGTATGTTCTAATTCAGATTTCAGTTCTCAAACCAACATGTTTCTACTACTGTTGTAATTCATTGTGTTTCTAATTTGCTTTTACTTATTATTTTGTTGTTCAACATGTAACTAGGATCCTGAACTCCATTCACGTGATAAGTTATATTCTATTTGTCATAACCAACATGTCTTTATGTACCTGATACGTATTCTATGGAATATTCATGCCTATGTTTTGTACATCAGTTTGATTAGGGTAAATCCTACTGTCTTGAACTATTTGGTCCTATTATGTTAGTATAATCCTACACCCTATTGTGTATTGCCTACTACATGTTTGCTCTGTATCTTTCCCTCAAATCCCATTGCCCATGCTTGTGATTGTTGGACTATTCCTGGTCCTTTGTGTGATGTTGAACATGGTGTTCCTACCCTTTTGGTGGTTAAACTTCTTTGTTATAAAACTATTCCAATCAAGTTTCCCTCTTCAAAACTGTTTTCTTACTTACCCTTTTCAAAACTGTTTTCTTACTTAACCTTTTCAAACTATGTCAAGCACTATCGCATATACTCTTAGAAGTGTAGGTTATGCCCCCTCTGTGTGAGCATTGCCTTGGGACCCTTGAGCTCCCTCTGAACTTTGACACACAAAGGCTGGCCATTCCACACTGCACTTACTCTATCTTGGCTATGAAATCTTGGTGTGAGCACTGTCAGGGATCCCTTGAGGTCCTTAGGGAACTTTGACGCACCTGGATTGTGAAAAGACTGTGAAACATTACCTGACATTGAGGACCTGGAGACTTGAGCCTATTCTGTAGGCTCCCTATAGTTAACTTCTTATTTTTCTTCTATTTCAGTTGTGTAATTCATATCTCATTGTCTGTAATAATTAATTATAAGCACCTTTGGGGTCGGATACTGAAAATGGGTGGGTGATATGCATGCTTTAGTATAACTAAGGGTAGGCACCATGTTTCTAGGTTTATTTTGTCTATGCGCAATAGCAGCCATGTTTAGGTACAACATGCCACACATAGATATCATGCTACTTAGGCTCATATATACTTTTTTCCTTTTAGTACGTCATCATTCATTACCCTAACTTAGAGATCCTGCCTATAGGACAAATAATTAAGTAAATTGCTAAAAACGTGTCCTGAAGCTTCATTTATAAGTCATGTCCTAGAATAAATAATGGTAACAAAACTGCAATCATCTCTCATCATGCTATACACGTAGAGATCCTGTTATTGGTAAACAACAATTAAAATCTGTCACCTCTGATTTTCCTGAAACGGTACATAATGTTGTGATTTTATGTGCATTTAGAAATCCTGTTTAGGTTACTATGCATCATGCTGCATTAGACATCATGCTATAGGATCGTATTCATTTAACTTCACTTAGTCTAAATACAAATATCTAAAATAGTCCCCTGTTCTAAACAACTGGTAATTACTCCTTGCACATCTTCAACACCTAGAATTGTATGTTATCTTACACTTAGGAAAGCCTTAGGTGATCAACTTAAAAAATAAAACCAGAAATGTCCTTTGTGATTAGTGTTCAACTGTCAGCATGCTTAAAACCAGTAGGCAAGACTGATTAAGACTTCTTTCTCTGAGTTATGCAATAAATCCGTCTTTGTGTTATCACTTAGATATCATGCTTGGAATCTGAACCTGAATATGGACTTTAATTGTGTATGAGACATGATGTTTATGTGCACTATTTGTGGAGGTCTTTGAGCCTTTTCCTGCTTATGTGCTACCTCCTTTATCTGCATTTCTATTTGTTCATTATATGTCGCCTTAACATTTTCACCTTTAAAACTTGAGGGTCTGCCTAGCACCTCCTTTAGGATATGAGTCCTAATTTCCTCCGGGACTGATAGGAAGGGACGGGTAACAACATGCATTAGAGGTCGAGACTAACACTCGATTTAGTTCCTTTCACGGGGTGGGAAAGGGTGGGATATGGATATGATGATGAGTGCGCTAATACCATGTGTAGCCCCTCTTCGAGGAGTGATTACCGGGTATTGCATTGATGTGATACATATTATTATAAACCTAGGATACCTTTTATATGCTTAGCTCATAATCCTTTCAAAGTCTAATCTCCTTTACTATTTTCAAACATCCGCATGCTTGAGACTTAAATCCCCTATATTTGAGCCTTTACTTGTTAGCTAATTGTACAAATTCACAGAAACCATTTGGCCGGGAGCCACACCTGTGGATCCTGAGGGGTGCCTAAAACCTTCCCCTTAGGATAATTTCAAGCCCTTACACAATCTATAGTTAGTAACGTAGTTGTCATTGAACCCCTTAGGTGCCTTAATGCACCGTTAAAATTGCTAGGTGGCGGCTCTTCAAATATACAAACCCCTTTCCCAAAAGGAACAAGTTGTCCTAACCAATGTCATAAACCCTTTCAACCTGCCTCGAAAGGAGCGCTCAGGGATAAAAAGGGGGCACGACAGTCGTGATGGCGCCAGACACCACTAACAGGCAAGCCCTAAGTTCCTCTTTTCACATTTGAAATCGTTACTTTTCATTTCATTACATAATAATCGAATAAAAATGCGCTAAGGAAATAACGATGGTTTAATAATCTATTTAATAAAATACTTCCCAAACTTATCCTAGAACCCGGTGTCATAAGTGCATGAGAAATATTTAAGAAAGAAGTATACATGTAATACAATGATTGTCAGAGTACAAACTTGCTGGCTGCGGGTCGTCCCGGGGTGGTGCAGCTCGTCTAAGTCTCCAGGTCAGTCACATCACTGCGTCAAGCAGGGCCATTAGCTATGAATGTACCTATGCAATAAAATACACATCAAGTGCAGTATGCGTATGAAAACAACGTGTACTCAGTAATTATGCCGCCTAACCTCGAAGAAGTAGTGACGAGAGGTGGACTTTGACACTTACTAGAGTTCAAACAATATCAAGTGCAGTAAAGAAATTAATTAATATAAAGCAATGTAAATACATAAGACATACAAGTATAGATTTCATGGTATAATTTCCCTCTTTACGATTTACTCAACTCTGTACTAGCAAGTTCCCTATGTAACCGAAGCATATAAATAATTATAGTGGATTTCATCAAAGAGGTTGTCATAATCCAAATCAGGGGAAAGACCCTTAGATGAACTGGCTTTTTGCCAAATATTTCGCACGATTCCATGAGGATAATTTTAGATATAGGAAAATCCAAGGCGTACGGCCCGATCCAACATAAAAGTAAAATGTGCACTGCCGAAAGATCGAACGGCGCGAACCATAGATGCATCTATTAACCTGCCGTGGCGTACGGCCCGCTCCCATGAGAGCGTGGTACATAAATCCTGCCGAGGCGACCGACCCGATCCTATAAGAGTGTGGTAGATAAATCCTGCCGAGGCGAACATCCTGATCCCATAACAGCGTGGTAGGAGGACTTACCCCGCTTGCGAATCATACATGCGACGCGGATACACATAGTTTTCTCGATTTATAAAAGTATTCTTCCATTTCATTTCAAAACATGAACTTTCAGTGAAAGCTTTCAAGATTCCCTTTTTTTAATAAAATTTTTTGATTCCTTTCAAAAATATTTAATAAGTATGCTCAATCCAGCCTCTTCACAATGAAAACAATAACACAAATATAGTATAATAACAACAAAGCATGATGTAAGCCAAAAAATACTCGGACATAGGCATAACTAATAGCTACATACGGACTCTCATCACTTCGTGCGTACGTAGCCCCCCCCCCCCCCCCCCCCCCCCAAATAGTAGCACATATTCAACTGGTTCACCTATGGGGACAATTCCCTCTCACAAGGTTAGAAAGAAGACTTACCTCGCTCCGAGGATTCATAACCGGCCTCCAAGCCCTTCCGATGACTCAAATTGATGTACAACGCCCCAAAACTATACAAATAACGGGAAAACCAATGAAAATGTACTCTAATACTTATAACAATTCAATTTATACAAATTCCTAACTCCAATCAGAAAATTGACCAAATTGCCCTCGGGCTCACGCACCCGAATTTCGAAATTTCTCAGAGATAAACTCTACCCATATCCTTACTAATTAGAATATACAATTTACTCTAATTTCATGCTCAAATTCGTGGTCAAAATCCAAGAATGCAAATTCTAGGTTTTCCTTCAAAATTTCCAACTTTTCCACAATTTTTTTCATGTTCAAATCCATATTTAAACCTTGTATTTAACTTGGAATGAGTAGAAACAACTTACCTTGACATAGATGACGAAAATCTCCACTTGAAGCCCTCCAAGAATCACCCCAACAAGAGAAAAATGAGAAGAAATGGGCAAAACCCGCCTATTAAAACTCTTCACTGCCTCCAGTCCTTCCGTACCTGCGGTGGCTACGCCCACACATGCAACCAAACTCTAGCACCTGCGGCTTCCTCATTCCCCAGCCGGCTCCGCACTTGCGCTTCCTCGTCCGCATCTGCGCCTTCGCAGGTGCCGAAATGACCTCGCACCTGCGGCCCCCAGCCAAGCCACCATTTTCCGCTTCTGTGACACCTTAGCCACACCTGTGGCTATAACCTTGCAGGTGCGATCACACCAGATGATAGCGGCCTCAGCTTTCTCTCAACTCCAAATTTGATCCGTTAACCACCCAGAATCCACCCGAGGCCCCAGGACCCCGTCCAATTATACCAACATGCTACAACAAATAATGCGGACCTGCCCGAGGCCTCAAATCACATCAAATAACATCAAGACAATGGATCGCATCACAATTCAATCTTCATGAACTTTGAAATTTCCAACTTCTACATTCGATGCCGAAACATATCAAATCATGTCCGATTGACCCCAAATGTTGCGCACAAGTCACATTCAACATTTCGGACCTGCTCCAACATTCGGAATCGCATTCTGACCCCGATATCAAAATTTCCACTTCCGGTCGAATTTTCTCAAAAACCTTCAAATTTCTATCTTTAGCCAAATGACTTCAAAATAACCTACGGACCTCCGAATTCAGTTCCGATCGCGCTCCATACTCCAGAATCACCATACGAAGCTATTACCAGGCTCAAAACCCCAAACAAACCTCAATATCATGCCTATATGACTAAAATTAGGTCTATAGGACTTTGCTGTGTGAGATAGTTATCTTTCCTTGCAATCTGTTTAAATTCTGCCTTTATACGGTTAATAGATATGATGCCTATAGGACTAAAATCAGTTTCAAAATTAGAAATCCTGCCTGTAGGTTTTAAATAAATCTTACAATAGATATCATTCCTATAGGACTAAAATCACCATTTAGAAATCATGCCTATAGGGTTCCAATCAATTCAGCATTTAGAAATCATACCTATAAAGTTTCAATCAATTCAACAATTAGAAAGCATGTCTATAGGATTGAAAAGGAGTAAAATATATCTCTATAGATTAAAATATGTACTACACATAGAAATCCTGTCTATAGGCCTGTAATTAATAATCTCGTAGAAATCATGCCTATAGGATCCTGTTGGTCGATTCTGAATCCATTCGCTACTACCAATCACTTAGGCAATATATTTGTAGGACGTAATAATGATCCTCGGGTTATAATTGTGACATATTACTGCCTGAAGTGCCCAGGTTCATGATGAATAAAATCAGTAGGAAAACAATAAGGTCTTAATGCTCGCATTAATAAAACTGTCTCTGCATTCTGTTTTCCCACATAGATATCTTGCCTATAGGATTCTAAACTTAATAAAGTTTGCTGATTGAATGGCGTGGTTTTTATTGTCTAAGTGTGGAGGTGAATGTGAGCCCATACTTGTTCCTTATCTTAAAGTCTTATTTGTTATTGTTTGTCGCCTAGATTTTACATTTTAGTAATATAGGTTGGTCTAGAACTACCCCCAAATAGAGGTCATAATACCTCAAGGGCCATAGGTAAGGGACGAGTAGCGCACACATAAGGAACGAGGTAGAAGCTGCTAGAGTGCTTAAGTAACAACTTAAATATAGTATTTGGGTAGTAAGGAGATGATAGCACACGCGTTAATATATGTTCGAACGGGACCCATCGTTGTGGACCTCGAGGGGTACCTAACACCTTACCCTCAAGGTAATTTGAGCTATTACCCGATCTCAAGTGATGTAAACTAGTTAAATGAGTTAATTGCTCTAGCTGCCCTAATGCACCTTAATCCGTTAGGTGGAAAATCTTCCAATTCCTTAAATCCATCTCGAAAAGGAGTTTTTTCCAAAACGTCGAAACTCGATTTCACGAGAAAAAGGGGGTGCGACACTTGCGTACAAGGTTGAGTTTGGTTTTCAGATGATTTGAGATCAATTTGAAAGAACAACTCTTGTTTCTAAAGCATAAGCGAGAAGAGTTGACCACAATTTGACCTTTGTGTAAAGAAATATGGAATGGAGTTTTGATGATTCCAATAGCTCTGTATGATGATTTTAGACTTAGTAGCGTGACCGGAGGTTGATTTGGAGTTTCGTATGTCGTTTCGACATAAATTGGCGAAAGTTTGAAAATGGAATTTAGAAGTTTGACCGAGAGTTGACTTTATTGATATGGGGGTCAGAATTGTTTTTTTCAAAAGTTGGAATAGGTCTGTATTTCTTATATGACTTGCATGCAAAATTTGAAGTCAATCAGAGTTGTTTTGATATAAATCGACATCGATTTCGGAATTTGGAAGTTCATAGTTCATATACTTGAATTTGGGTTGTGATTCATAGGATCGAGGTAGTTTTGATGTTTTTATGTGTGATTTGAGACCTCGAGTAAGCCCGTATCATGTTACGAGGCTTGTTGGTATATTCGAACGGGGTCCCGAGCAGCTCGAGTGAGTTTCGGGTTAGTTTCAGACCATTTCTGGGCCATTTTAAATTGTTGGTTTTTGGCTATAACAGTGTTCATTGCAATCGGGGAGATTTGGTTGCGAGAGAGAAGAGTTAAATGGGAAATATTGGCCTGTAAACCACGATCAATCTATAAGGAATTGGAAGATGCTATAAAAATAAAAGCAGTAGCCCTTTCTTTCCAGTTTCCAGACAATTAAACTGTTTGGCATTTGGAGTTGTGTACAAAAGGTTATGGTTGATAACTATAGGATGTATGGGAAGAGTTTGGAATTGCTGTTGAAGAATTTTTTCATCCTCACTTTGGAAACTTATATCTTACTATCTCTAAGCAATTTGGAGATGATTCAAAAATGAATGTTGTATCCCTTTGTATATAATTTTCAGAAAAACAAACCGTTTGGCATTTGGAGTTTTGTATAAAAAGTAATGGATATTACACTACATGCTATCTGAGAGGAGTTAATAGAATTTGTTCATCGCGATCGTGGGGAAATGGCTGCGATTGAATAGAATAAAATTGTTTTGGAAAATATTATACTTTGCGTTCACAATAAATTTTATGCGATGACGAAGGTCAAATCGCTGGACAGAACATATGTAACAACCCGGTCGGTTGTTCCAAGAGTCTTAGTCCCGTTTCCCCCATTTTTGCTTCATTATGTGTGGTTCAGCTCTTTTATGTTGTGTTGGGTTAGTTGGCTCGGGTTCAGAGTGAATGTGGAGAGAAATGAGTTACTTAGTCTCTTAAGTGGGTTATTTACTTGGAAAAGTCAATCGAAGTTGACTTATAGTTAAATGATCTCGTAATTTGATTTTTATGGTTCAGATAGCTTCATTAGGTGCCTTAAGACTTGAGTGCGTGTTCATAATGTTATTCGGAGGTCCGTGGAAGAATTAGGCTTGAATTGGCGAAATTGGATTATTGGCGATTTTCGGTTGGCAGTAGAAAATTAGTTATCGGGGTTGGAATGGAATTTCAAGAAGCTCGAATAGGTTTGTGATGTGTGTGCAATATTTCAGGTCATTCAGGCGTGGTTTGCTTGGATTCGGCATCGTTTTGCGAATTTTGAAAGTTTAGAAATCCTTAGGCTTGAATTTCAGGTTAATTTGGTGTTTTGATGTCGTTTTGAGTGTTCCGAGGGTTCGAATAAAGTTTGGGTTATGTTATATGATGTATTGGTATATTTGGTTGAGACCCCGAAGGGCTCGGGATGATTTCGGATGGCCATCGGGGGGAGTTATAACTTTGGAAAAATCTGCTGCTGCGGCTGTCTCTGGTTTCCAAACTTGCGGAAGGGTGATCGTAGGTGCGGTTTGTGGCCACAGATGTTGAATTTTTCCATGGGAAGAATAACCGCATATGTGGTTTGTTGGACGCTTCTGTGGGACCGCATATGCGGTGCCAGGGGTGCACATGCGGCCCTTCCTGAAATTGGGTTATTTTTCCAGCATTTGTATTCGGACTTGGAGCTTGTTGAGAGATTTTGAAGAGGGATTCAAGGGGAATCACTTTAAGGTAATGTTTTTGAACTCAATACTCGATTCGATGGTGATTTCCAACTGCTTAAGCATAAAATTTGTGTGATTTAAGGGTTAAAATTGGGAAATTAGGGCTTGAAACTTGAGACTAAGAATTGGCTGATTGAGGGGTCAAACGAAGTTAGATTTTTATAAATTTTGTATGTATGGACTCGTGAGAGGTTAAGGATTATGGTTTAGTGACTTTTATCGAATTTCGAGACGTGGGCCCAGGTTTGGGTTTGGCAAATTTCGGGATTTTGATTTGATTTGATAACTTTTGTGTGGCTTTGTCCCTTTGGCATGTAATAATGATATGATTCTGATTTTGGATAGATTCAGGGGGATTTGAGGCCGAGTCGAGCGACAACAACATCGCATAGTAGATTTTTATCCCGTTTGAGGTAAGTAACGATTGTAAATCTAGACCTGAGGGTATGAAACCCCAAAATTTCATATTATTCTGATATATGAGGTGACACACATGCTAGGTGTCGGGCGTGCACCATTAGGGATTTTTCCTTGGTCTGTCCCGTGGCAGCTGTAGATTTGCATAGTTTGATAAACTCTGTATGATATCTATGTGTTTTAGAAATGATTCTGTTAACTTGGGCTGAATGCCATGTTTGGGGCCTTGTGCTATACTTTTTTGACCCTCAGGGGTATTTTACTATTATCCTCACATAGTCTTTTTGATAGAAAGCATATCCTCGGTCAGGATTTATACTTGTTATTTTGTTTAATCTTATTCATCACTCTTTAATATATGAAAGTTGTTTTGGGCTGACTTCCCTGAGTTTGAACTGAAATGCCCGAGTGGTTGGTGAGGTTGATGACTGAGTGAGGCCGAGGGCCAGAATGTGAAGATATTTATGGATCGGGCTGCACGCCGCAGTATTATATATACATATATGGATCAGATGCACGCCACAGCAATATATTGGATTGGGCTGCACTTCAGAGCGACCTATTGGATCAGGCTACACACCGCAGCGATATTGGGTCGGGCTGCATGCCGGAGCGATATAACCCTTGGGCTATAGGAGCCCTTCCGGATCCTGCACACCCTCAGTAAGCGCAATCGACTATATATTTATGGATTGGGCTACTCACCGCAACAGTTATCATATGGTACCTATTGAGCGTGAGTGCTGAGTGTGAGTGATGATTGATGAGAGTTGAGTCACGAGTGACTGAGAGGCTTTCCCGAGGGGCTGTATATATGAGTGATACTTTGCCCGAGGGGCTTGTTTTATGAAATTACTATTTTCACTATTTTTTTATACTGAGCCTCTATTGAAAATGTTGAACAAATGTTTTAAACAACTTTCATTGAAACATGAGTTTTTACGAGATGCTTGGAATTTAATTACTGATTTGATCTTGTAATTTCCGCCGAGGTTTTTATGTCAGAGATTTATATGATTTTAAATGTTTGTCACTGCACTCAGTCTTTAGTTATAATGTTTACTTACTGAGTTGGTGTACTCACGTCTCCCTGGACCTTGTGTGCAGATTCAGGTGCCAGGGCACCAGGGTGTGAGCTGATCTGCTCCTTTCAGAGTATGCCGGAGATTTGCGAGGTAGTTGCACAGCATCCGCAACCTTGCCTTTCTCCTTACTATCTTTTAGAATTTACTATTTCTTAGACTCATCTTGTATTAAGTAGACAATATCAGACTTGTATTTTTAGTTTCTCATGATTAGTGATTCCGGGATCGGGATGTGTTTAAATGCTTTACTTATCTTTACTTGTTTTGAAATCCTTAAACCAAAATTTTGTGAAATTTCAAATTAGTAATCAATTAAATGAAAAGTTCCTTTACGCTATACGTAGTGAATTGACTATCCTAGTATCACGATAGACGCCATCATGGCCAGGGTGGTTTTTGCGGTCATGAAAAGTTAGTATCAGAGCCAGGTAACATAGGTCTCACCAATCATGAGCAGGTTTAGTAGAGTCTTCCGGATCGGTACGGAGACGTCTGTACTTCTCTTCGGGAGGTTGCAGAAACCTTAGGAAAAATCTCACATTCTTGAATTTTTGTCGTGCGAATCCATTTATTCTGCCAAAATCGTAACTCTTTGAATTCCTTTCATGTATTCGAAATCGCACGTGAGCGCTCGGTATAAGTTGTGCATCGACGAATTTTGATTTCTATGGATGAGGTGCGAGATGTGATTTTAGAATGTTGATAATGGTCCAGTCTGGAGGACTTGAGGCCGGGTTTTGTCTGTGGCTTGAGTACTTAGATTTCGATTGTGTGAGCACGCACATTTGGGACTTATATGACTGTTTGTGTCCTTATCGGTGGGATTTTTGTGACTGGATGACTCTGTGATGATATGTGTTCAGATTGTTTGAATGTGACAAAAAGAATTGACTGGAGATGTAACAAGAACTATTGGGTGTTGACTTTTGTCTTGAGCTGGCATATGGCCTCGAGTTGTGAGTATATTGAAGGACCTCTCATGTAGTTTAGTTGTCGAGTGAAGTGGATCTTCATGTTGTGTTATGAGATCATGGTGATGTCTTTTGGGCTGACCAATGCCCAAGCGGCATTCATGCATTTGATGAACATTGTATTTCAACCATATTTGGATTCCTTTATTATTGTGTTCATTGATGACATCCTGGTGTATTCTTGTAGCCAGGAGGAGCATACTCAACATTTAAGGATTGTATTATAGAGATTGAGGGAGGAGATGCCTTATGAAAAGTTCTCCAAGTGTGAATTTTAGCTCAGTTCACTAGCATTCTTGGGGCACGTGGTGTCCAGTGTGGGTATTCAGATGGTTAGAGGAGTATGGGGAGAGCTTTTAGAGCTCAAGATTGCTTTGACTAGAGCTTCAGTGTTAGTTCTACCATCAACTGTAGGTTCTTATACCGCGTATTGTGATGCCTCGAGGATAGGCATGGGTTGTGTTTTAATGCAAGAGGATAAGTGATCGCCTACTAGCCATGATTTTTGAAGGGTATAGAGAGATATCAGTTTGAGGCTAAACAAGCGGGGTTATCTTCTGTAGGGGTATCCTGAGGTTGTGTGATCGTTATGTTGTTTTATAGAAAGTTCTCTTTTGCCAGTAAATGATATATGTTGAAATTTGAGTTTATATCGCTCGGGGAAGTTGGAATGACTATTACATTGGTGAAAGCGAGATTTGCAAATGATTTGAGATATTGGATGGTTTGTGTTATATGAGCTTATGAAGGATTTAGTTGAATCTCAC
>ML418741.1:26273-38500 GCA_005239525.1 Nicotiana knightiana | reverse complement strand
TCTGTCCAGCATTTGATCAATGAATGGGAGTGGAAAGTTATCCTTGCGAGTTGCTTTGTTGAGTCCCTGGGTAACGCCAGACACCCCCTGGCGTTTGGGGGATAACGCCTGGGTAACGCCAGGCACCCCCTGGCGTTTAGGGGATAACGCCTGGGTAACGCCAGGCACCCCCTGGCCTTAAGAGCCAAACGCCTGGCTAACGCCAGGCTTGTCCCGAGTCGCTCCTTTTCGACTCTTGCGCGTATTTTCTGACGTTTATGCTCTCATTTAGCTCGGCTTCCATTTCCAACTCACATACACATTAAATAAACTCCATTAGGCACATACGACGTGTATTTTTTATCATTAAAGCACATAAAATGCACGGTATATAATGCTTAAAATCATGAATTCTAGCCACGCATCAATGAACGACTATTTAGTTTATTTTTTTTTAATGTTATGACATGTGGAAAATCATATCCCGCAGAGAGTTATTAACTTCCATTTAGCTAAGCTAGGCATAGAAATAAAGTAAAATTGAGTGAGTCGAAGAGAGAGCAAAGAATAGAGAGAAAAAATTATGAAATGTGTATTGAGCTCACTATAGAGAAATAGATATTTACATCTACTTATATAACAAATCAACCTAACCAACTAAATTCCCTCCACCACTAACTATGCCAGCGAAGACTAATAGAATTAGTTAAATTATGTGCAATTCAGCTAACTAACTGTATGGTGGAGCACCGATACTTCACCGACAACCCAGCTAAAAAATAATGATAGAGCACTGGTGCTTCATCAATGGTTAGACTAAACTAACTATTGTTGTTAAGTAACTGTAGTGCAAGCTGTGATTTCCTCTACATCTCCCCCTCAAACTAGGAAAAATGAAGTTGTTCTTCATCCCCAGCTTGGATACTAGGTAATTGTGCTGAAGTACCGTGAGGCCTTTAGTCAGAACATACGCCAACTATTCTGAAGAAGGCAAGAGATGAAGAAGAACTAGCCCATATTGTACTTTCTCCCAGATAAAATAACAACAATGTCAATATGCTTGGTGCATTGGAAGTTAGGATTTGCAGCAATCTGGATAGCAGACTCGCTATCACAGTATAGAGAAATAGGAAACTGAATGCAAACACCTAGCTCCTTAAACACCCAACAAGCCACATAAAAAAAGGTGCCTTTGTGGAAGCCAAACTCCTATATTCTACTTCAGCAGAGCTTCTAGAAACTATAGATTGCTTCTTAGACTTTTAAGAAGTCAGTGAACTCCAAAACATAACCAAATATCTTGTGACAGATCTTCTAGTGTTAGAGCAAGATGTCCAAGGTCACGACCCAAAGTTCAATTAGTCGTGATGGCACCTAACCCAACTCCCTAGGTAAGCCAATTAACAATTATCCAATTCCAGCGAAATTAATAAAGCAATTCAATAGAAAAGTTAACTGAATCTTATACATCTCCAAGGACTGATAGTACAAATCATGAGCTTCTAAGATTAAAATTTACAAATCTTGTATAAAATAAATACATTATCTGTTCGAAAAGTACATAAACATATTTATATATTCTAAGGCTACCATGAACAAGAGGCAGCTACAATTGGAACACAGGTATATCTTCAAACCAGCTCTCGTCGACCTCAGCAACATCAGCAGCCAACATCTGCACGCAAGGTGCAGAATTGTAGTACGAGTACAACCGACCCCATGTACTCAATAGGTAACAAACCTAACCTTACATTGAAAGTAGCGACAAGCTAGAACAAAGGTCGGGTCCAACATCAATATTCAACAACAGTTCATAACAACGTTCAACAAGTAATAAAAGAAGTAATTTAGAGATGAAATGCGCAAATTATTCATAGTTTCCCGAAAAATAGTTCCGCTTTTCAAGTATATAAGTGAAAACCCAAATCCTTTACTTAAATTATCGAAAATATGAATAAATTTGAAAACAATAATTTTTCCCAACAATCCTTTCAACAATAAACAAGATGTTCCATTTTTCTTTCCAGGTGGCCAGTGTAACATATATCACTATGCTCATATGTTAATATTTTTGAGAAGTCGTGAATAACGTGATACCGTACAACATGAGGAATAAATGCATCTCTATGCCTGTATGTCATATGTGTATGTCAATGACATGTACCTTAGTGATGAACTCATGTACTCACTCTCTCGGAGTACTCAATCTCACTGTCCCACACTTTCCACTCATCATGCTCAACCACCCAGTCAATGGCCCAGGGAAGATCCATCCCGGAATATATACATCAACTGACCATCAGTCACTCAGTACTGAGTAGGGCCAAATCCAGCCCGTGGGGAAGATTCATCCCCAGGTATATAAATGCTTCGGACAAGATCCATGTCCAGGGAAGATCCATCCCTCAATATAATCAACCGCGCTCACTAGGGGTGTGTGCAGACTCTGTAGGGGCTCGTTCAGCCTAAACGCTATATCAAGACAAACATGGAACAAATCATTATAACCTGCTGCGGCGTGCAACTCGATCCCATAATATAACTCATACTCAGGCCCTCGGCCTCACTCAGTCATCAATCTCTCCAGTCTCTCGGGCTCACAATGCCATGAAACTAGCCCAAAATGATGATACGATGTGACAATAAATGGTACAGAGACTGAAAAATGATATGCATATGCATGCTTATGATTTAGTATGTAATACAATGAAAGCAAATAATTCAACAGTAGAAATTACCTCTGTGGGTCCCAACAGAATAAGCATGTAGCCTAGACATGGTTTCTAACATGGAACACAACTCAATAGCTCAAGAATGTAGAAGTTTCATGGTTACAGGTAAGATCAGGTAACTACACAGTACCACAGAAATAACGAAATTACAATTTAATGGTGCACATCCACATGCCCGTCACCTAGTATGTGCAACACCTCAACACCAATCATATAACACGTAATTCGGGGTTGCGTACCCTCCGCACCAAATTTAGAAGTGTTACTTACCTCGAATGAGCCAATTTCAATACCGAGAAACCCAAGTGATGCACCAAAAATGCCATCCCACGCGTTTCGACCTCCGAACGACTTAAAACTAACCAAAAACAACTCAAATACATCAAACAATGCTAAAGGAACCAATCCCAATCGAAAAAGGTCAAATCTTGAATGAAAATCCCAAAACCGGCCAAAAAGTCCAACCCAGGCCCGCACCTCGAAACAGATAAAACTTACAAAATCCGACAACCCATTCAGTTAAGAGTCCAACCATACTAGTTTCATTCAAATACGACTCCGAATCGATGTTCAAAACTAAAAAATTCGCTTTATGAAACTTTAGGCTAAAAACCCCCAATTTCCTATTTAAAATTTACTATCCAATTACCAAAAACGAAGATAGATTCACGAAATATAACCAAAACCGATTAGAGAACACTTACCCCAATTTATATGGTGAAAATTGCTTCTAGAATCACCTCAATTCAAGCTCCATAGCTCAAAAAATGTAAAAATGGCTGAAACCCCCGAAATAGAGTACTTAATAATCTGCCCAAGCACTTCTCTTATGCGAACGCGGACAAGTCTCCGCTGACGCGAAGAACAAAATCAACAACCTCACCAAAATACCCTACGCGACCGCCACAATTGCCTCGCGAACGCGGTAAACAAGGCTCCTAAAGCTACGGGATCGCGGGAGAACATCGCGAACGCGAAAAGGTATAACCTCTGCCAGCTCAGCCCAAATTTCACTATGCGAACGCGATGCAAAATCTGCAGCAAGCTATGCGAACGCGTCTAAGGACTTGCGAACGCGAAGAACAACTTCCTCCTAGCCAGAAACCAACACTACGTGATCGCGATCCCTACTCTGCGATCGCAATTAAGGAAACCAGAAGCCCAGAATTCTGTAGAATCAACAATGAAAAATGAAGGAAAAATAGTCTGGAATCAATCCGAAACATGCTTGAGCCCCTCTGGACCCCGTTCGAACATACCAACAAGTCCCGAAACACAACATGGACCTACTAGAGGCCTCAAATCACATATAACAATATCGAATCAACGAATCGCACCCCAATTCTAACTTGATGAACTTTGAACTCTTCAACTTCCATAACTCGTGCCGAAACATAGCAAACCAACCTGGAATGAACCCAAATTTTGCACACAAGTCCCAAATGACATAACAAAGCTATTCCAATTCCCGGAACCACAATCCAAATCCGATATCAAAAAGTCCACTCCCGGTGAAACATTCAAAAAATCCAGCTTTCGTCATTTCAAGACGAATACAACTACGGACCTCCAAATCACAATCCGGATAGGCTCCTAAGTCCAAAATTTCCCAACGGAGCTTACAGAACCATCAAAACTCCAATCTGAAGTCAAATATCAAAAATTCAAATTTGGTTAACTCTTCCAACTTAAAGCTTAAACCATGAAATTTATTCTTCCAAATCAACTCGGAATAACCTGAAAACTAAAACCGGCGATTCACATAAGTCATAATACACCACACGGAGCTACTCATGCCCGTAAACTACCGAACGAAGTGCATTTGCTCAAAACAACAGGTCGGATCGTTACATCATCCCCTACTTAAACATATGTTCATCCTCGAATGTGCCAAGAGTTATTCTCAAAGCCATCAAACTACCGTATAACCTTACCATGCACATACCAGGGGGTGATCCCACGTCACCCTATCCTATATAGATCCGACAACACAGTATAACTGAAGATCATTACTTCAACCTTAGCTCGTAACCATAGAATCCAATTTCCAACATCCAGAATTTCTTATAAGATCTGAATCTCGCATCTACACACTGTATAAGTCTGAACAAGTTGTCTCAATCCAAAACCATAACCCAACACACAATCACAACATATACCACACAACTCAATTACCCATAGCCAAATTTTTTTATCATAGTACTTGCTCAAAGCAACCCAATTTCGGTAATAAATCTCATATAAAACAAAACCTCATTCTAAAACCTTCGTACACTTCCGATGATGCAAGAAACATGCAGAACTAACCCTTTATCAGATCAACAAGTTATTGAGCTCCCTCTCGTTCGACAAGAACTATAGCAAATTTCTAACCCGACTTCCAATATTATCCTTCCAAACATGCTGATCAAATTTGATAGTACCCATTCTAGGTCCAATGACTTCATCTCATCCAACACGACCACTCTAGTGGATGCCACATCAATACAATCTAAAGCCACAACCCGTGCAATCCGTGCAACAATAAGCAACATTCCAAATGTACTCAATCATGAAAAGAATGACTCAAACGAGAGAACTGCCCCGCAAGCTTAACAAGTACCGCCACAATGCAATGTTGAAAATCCATCACGCACCGTAGAACCATCACACTAATCTAGCATAAAGTCTCATACCTCAACATAACTCCGCTATAATGCATGACCCCATCCAAACACTATTCCATATTATCTACCTTAAGCCACCCTGATCAAAATCAATAACCACGCGTAATTCGACATCAAGTACCCAAAGTGCATTACCTTAACCACGGAGAATCAAATGACACAATTCCACACAAAAACCGAAAGAATATAACCAATGCGCGATCAATCATGTGTCCCTCAAATACCTATCTCGCTCAAATTCTACTATAATGCCCAAATAGAGCCGCACTGTGTGTGCATATTACCAACGAATCAAAACTCCTCGTAGCATAGAAGACTAAGTCTCAGATCATTTCAGAACATGAATAAGGTCAACAACAATCGAATGGCACATCCCTCAACCATAGCACTATGGAGCCAACCAATACGACTCGGTGTAGAATACACATCCTAATTGGGCCTACCAATGGACCCCCAAATCAACTCTGGTCACCTACAAATAGATAATAACCCTTCTAAAGTCCACAATGAATGAATCATAACACATGCTATCATCTAGCTAGCCTCAGCCATAACTTCACAGTCCGCAACCATGAAACAATCTGCTCTTGAGAACTCCCAGTCTCCAAACCCGTAGGACACAAGAATCACCATATCTAATCTCAACTCCATCGCCTGAATGTCTAACACATCTCTCATACACGATCATCCCACGAGGAATACTTCTATAATTCTTCCGTTCTACATAGCAAAATTTGAATATCAACCGTCGATCACCCAGGAAAGTGCTACAATACCAATAAAGTATCCATAAATCGAAGCACAATGCACCTCCTGAAATGTACACTCTCCTCAAGAAATACCAAATAGTAATATCATTCACCTAGTCATCTGAAACCATATATGATGCCTAAGAATTCAGGATTTTCCTTTCAAAACCGAATGGTGACCTTGCACATGCAAATCTCAATCCTACACAACACACCACACCTATTATGCCATCATGTGAAGAGTATAAGAACATCATAATCAACTTTGAGTCCCAAGCTGAATACATACTCGACCGGTCAGAAACCTTCCATGTAATCCCACCCAGGAGAAAATCACAATACACAACATGTTCCACACACCGGTAGTAAATATACACCTCGAACTATGGTAGAAATTATTAAGGACATCTTGAAATCCCTTTGCACCTAACCAAGTAATTTGAACTGAATCCCTCTAACTCAACCAAGTCACGCAGGTCGCCAAAACCCAAGAGCATTGCCACGAAGCACCTGTAGAGACTCATCCCGTCGTAAGAACCAAGTTTCCCAATCATGTCCATTACCATGCTGATACAACCTATTACCAATCATGTCACATTAATTAGACATCAGGAGATCGTGTATACAATACCAAATCCTTTCCATTAATTACTTCATTTTTAACGTCTCAAAATACACACATTTTCATAGGCTAAAGTGGAATAAATGGTTCAAACACAACATAACTCGTTTGACTTTCCCAGCGCCCATATACAACCCACACTATGTCTATGGAGCCTCTAATAATTAAAAGGAGAATGATAGTAGTGCTGGAAACAAGGCTCCAACTATACCTTACAACGTAATAGTATAATAAACAAAAGATGCATAACCCCGGAATGAAGTGGGGCTCGCCAAGTCTGCTGGGAGGAAGGTGTACTGCTATCACTGACCAATGCTGCCTACTGTGGAACCACCTGCATCCATTAAAGATGCAGCGCCCCCGGTAAAAGGGATATTATACTGTCGAATAGTACTAGTATGTATAATCAAACACCATCTCAATGAATAATAATACACGGAAGAAAATCATGAAATCAATAGAAGCCTCAAACAATGCCAAAACATCAAGTTAAGAACCACATAAGTTTTCAAGTAAATTTTCATGTTTTTAGGTGGGGTGCTCTTGAGTTCCGATATATCATTATTCACAATACCACCATACTTTTACACGAAGTCTGATCACGACCCGATCGTCTAGGCCGCCTCATTTGAGACATCAACCACAATCACAACTTCGATTACAATTTCCAACACAATCACCACCATGTGTGCGACATGGCGCCGATCACGGCCCGATCAGCTAGGCCGTCTCACTCGAGAAATTACCATTTCTATCAGTCATCTCACATCATAATTTCTTCACATCTATTCAATTCATCGGCACTTACGACCACGATTATAATATCATTCTTGGCACTTGGCCGAATTTCATATTTCATGCTCCTTTTTTTCGTTTTCACACATTATCATCATTATCGACAAAAAGACTTTTAGGTATACATGAGAGCAATTAAGAGTCTTAGACATATAGGGATTTTCCCCCACATAATTTAGCATGATAACCTTTATTCAAACTTGACTTGAAGTTGTAACATTTATAACACACATCCGACACTTTGAATATATCCTCAAATGATAAAATAGCAAGATAAAAGCATTCAGAACATATATTGAACATATATCTTTCACACAAGTTTACTTGGAATAACCAATTTCATAATGATCAACTCGGATCTTACATTACTTACATGAACGTCGTGGAATTCAATTCTAAGAAATGGGTTTAGCCAACATACCTCAATTGAACTTCCTTAAACTCTAAAATGTTCCAGAATTCTTAGCAACTTCAATCTATTTTAGAAATATAACAAGTTGAATCAAAATTAGGAAGATGATCATGATTCTAGCTCATTTGAGCATTTTATCAACCACTAGGTGAGCATTAAGGTTCTAAGGCCTTTTTATGAAAGATTCTATCATCCCACAATCCATTCTTTACCATTTTTAGCTCAGAATCTTCCTACACCCTGTGATAACACATGCATGCAAGATAAACAACTCCCATAACCAAAAATTGTCTGGCTAATTACTTATTTTTAGTCAATTTTCGAAACTAAGGACTAGGGTGTAGAATCTTACCTATAGGATGAAGACTTAGTGAGTTTTCCTTGTTAATCTTCAATGATTTGACAAGAATTGATGGACAATTGGTTGAAGATCACTCTCCCACTCTAAGCACTCTCTCACTCTCAAAATATCAGATTTTTGCTTAAAAATGGTCTATTGCATATGTATTAACAAAGTAGGGACGGGTTATAAAAACCCACAAATGAAGCCCCAAAACAGGATCTATGGTCGCATATGCGACCGCATAATGCTTCGGCGGTCTGCGAAATGGCCACAAAAAAGGCCATCCAGAACTGGCTGGCCTGCCTCACTCTGCGGCCGTTATGTGTCCTGCAGACATGTTCTGCGATCGCATAATGTTCCACAGAACCTCTCTCCGCAAAATTCAAAGGCTTGATATGCATCAAAGTGCGGCCCATGTGATGGTTATACGGTCTTATAACGGGATGCGTAAATGACATAAAAATAGCCCAAATAGCTGCCTCACTCTGCGGCCATTCTGCGGCCCACGGAGTGATTATGCGGTCGCAGAAATGCCCAACTCTGCAAAATATTTTCCTTCAACTTCCCAGCTCACTGTTCAACCCAAAAAGTTCGTACACTTTCGCCTACCCTGGCACCACGAAACCCCAATGTTTAGGAAAAAATTCACGGGGCCTTACAACAACCAAGATACCCATTCTGAATAGACCTTATGCGAATCTAAAGTTGTTTCCTTCATCTTCTTGAATGTTGAAATGTAGAATCCATAATACTATAGAAATGCTACAAGTCTCGACACCATCCAATGTAAATCTTAGTTTCTAGCCATATACAAATCTTGAAAATTGTCAATTGCTTCATATAAATCTTGAATCCATTAGAATCATTCTCGAGAGTCATCCACTCTGCTCCAATCTCAATTAAACTGACTAAATGGACCGAATGACCTATGCTCCATTAGCACACCAAAACCTTAAGAAGTAATCCCAGCTTAACGCGACCAAGAAAATTCTTACTCCATGCACACCACATCCTTCACGAATAACCACTCAAGCATTCCATGCTTTCCAAATTGCAACACATATAATTCGTTGGTAAATGAGAACTCTCTACAAAAACAACATAGGGATCGCGCAACCTCAGGATACCCCGCAGGAGATAACCCACCTGCTTTGCCTCAAACTGACTTCTCTCTATACCCTTCCACAATCATAACTATTACGCAATCACTTAATCTTCCTAAGTGTGAACTCATAACACGACATGAAAATCTACTTCACTTCACAACTAAACAACACGAAAGATCTTTCAATACACCCATAACTCGAGGCTATACGTCAAATCAAGACTGAAATCAAGCACCATAGTCCTTTCTACATCTCAAGAAAACTCTTCTCGCCACATTCAAACAATTTGAATACTTTCGGCCGTTGCATCATACTCGTTATATAGCCATCCAACTACTCATCGAGCCACAAATTCCACTCATAGGAACATTATCGGACGTATAAGTCCAAAAAAATATGCTCACATAATTAAAATCTCCGTCCTCAAGCTATAGTAAAAACCCGACCTCAAGTCCTCCAGACTGGCCCATCATCAGCACATTGAAATCACATCTCGCACCTCATCCATGGAATTCGCAAGGGGAGCCAGAAAATCCAGGGAATCGATGTAGACGTCGATGCACAGGTGATACTGAGCGCTCACATGCACATACAAATGCGGGGAAGGAATTCAAAGAGTTACACCTCAAGCTGAATCAATGCCGCATGATAAGGAAAGAAAGATGGTAAGTATATCCTAAATGTCCTATAGCCTCTCGAAGATAGGTATGGACGTCATCATGCCGATCCGCAAAACTCTACTATACACTTGATCATGACTTTTAGAACCTATGAACCTAGAGCTTTGATACCAATCTGTCACGACCCAAAGTCCAACTAGTCATGATGGCACCTAACCCAACCCGCTAGGTAAGCCAATTAACAATTATCGAATTCCAGGGAAATTAATAAAATAATTAAATAGAAAAGTTAACCGAATCTTATACATCCCCCAAGGATTGGTAGTACAAATCACGAGCATATAAGATTAGAACTTACAAAGCTGGTATAAAATTAATACATTATCTGTTCGAAAAGTATATAAATAGATTTATATATTCTAAGGCTACCATGAACAAGAGGCAACTACAACCGAAACGCAGGTACATCTTCAAATCCAGCTCTCGACGATCTTAGAAACTCAGCAACCAACATCTACATACAAGGTGTAGAAGTGTAGTATGAGTACAACCGACCCCGTGTACTCAATGAGTACCAAACCTGACCTTACGTTGAAAGTACTGACGAGTTAGAACAAAGGTCGGGTCCAACACCAATATCCAACAACAGTTCATAACAACGTAAAACAAGTAATAAAAGAAGTAATTCAGAAATGAAATGCACAACTTATTCATAGTTTCCCAAAAAATAGTTCCGCTTTTCAAGTGTATAAGTGAAAACCCAAATCCTTTACTGAAATCGTCGAAAATATGGGTAAATTTGAAAACAATAATTTCTCCCAAAGATTCTTTCAACATTAAATAAGATGTTCCATTTTCCTTTCCAGGTGGCCAGTGTAACATATATCACTATGCTCATATGTCAATATGTTTGAGAAGTCATGAATAACGTGATATCGTACCACATGAAGAATAAATGCATCTCTATGCATGTATGTCATATGTGCATGTCAATGACATGTACCTTAGTGATGAACTCATGTACTCATTCTCTCGGAGTACTCAATCTCACTGATCCACACTTTCCACTCATCATGTTCAACCACTCAGTATTGTATATGGCTAGTCCGACCCAGGGAAGATCCATCCCGGAATATATACATCAGCTGACCATCAGTCACTCAGTATTTAGTAGGGGAAAATCCAGCCCGTGGGGAAGATCCATCCCTAGGTATATAAATGCTTCGGACAAGATCCATGTCTATAAAAGATCCATTCCTCAATATAATCAACCGCGCTCACTAGGGGTGTGTGCAGACTCCGGAGGGGCTCCTTCAGCTCAAGCGCTATATCAATCCGAATATGACACAAATCACTATAACTTGTTGCAGCGTGCAGCCCGATCCCATAATATAACTCACACTCAGGCCCTCGGCCTCACTCAGTCATCAATCTCTCTAATCTCTCAGGCTCACAATGCCATGAAACTAGACCAAGATGATGATATGATGTGTCAATAAATGGTACAGAGACTGAGACATGATATGCATATGAATGCGTATGATTGAGTATATAATACAATGAAAGCAGATAATTCAACAACAGAAATGACCTTTGTGGGTCCCAACAGGATAAACATGTAGCCTAGACATGGTTTCTAACATGGATCACAACTCAATAGCTCAAGAACATAGAATTTTAATGGTTACAAGTAAGATAAGGTACTATACAGTACCACAGAAATAACGAAATTACAATTTACACGGTGCACTCCCACACGCCCGTCAACTAGTATGTGCGTAACCTCAACACCAATTCCACAACACGTAATTCAGGGTTGCATACCCTCAGCACCAAGTTTGGAAGTGTTACCTCGAACGAGCCAATCCCAATACCGAGCAAGCCAAGCGATGCTCCAAAAATGCCATCCCGCGCGTTCTGTCCTCTGAACGACTTGAAACTAACCAAATACAACTCAAATACATCAAACAATGCTAAAGGAACCAATCTCAATCGAAAAAGGTCAAATCATGAATCAAAATCTCAAAATCGGCCAAAAAGTCCAACTCGGGTACACACCTCAAACTGACAAAACTTACAAAATCCGACAACCCATTCAATTACGAGTCCAACCGTACTAGTTTCATTAAAATACGACTCCGAATCGATGTTCAAAAGTAAAAAAAAATGCTTTATGAAACTTTAGGTTAACCCCCCCCCCCTG
>ML418741.1:966-25623 GCA_005239525.1 Nicotiana knightiana | reverse complement strand
GTGTTCAAAACTCAAAAATTCACTCTATGAAAACTTGGACAACCCCCCCCAATTTTCTCTTTAAAATTCACAATCCAATTACCAAAAATGAATATAGATTCATGAAATATAACCAAAACCGAGTAGAGAATACTTACCCCAATTCATATGGTGAAAATTTCTTCTAGAATCACCTCAATCTGAGAGCTCCATAGCTCCAAAAATGTAAAAATGGACGAAACCCCCGAAATAGAGTACTTTATAATCTGTCCAGGCACTCCTCTTATGAGAACACAGACAAGTCTCCGCTAACGCGAAGAACAAACACATCAGCCTCACAAAAATCCCCTATGCGACCACAATAATTTCCTCGCGAACCTGGTACACAAGGTTCCAAAAGCTACGGTATCACGGGAACCTTTGCCCAACTCAGCCCAAAATTCACTACGTGAATGCGTGGATGATAGCGCGAACATGATGCACAATTTGCAGTAAGCTATGCGAATACGTCTAAGGACTCATGAACGTGAAGAACAACTTCCTCCTAGCCAGAAACCAACACTAGGCGATCGCGATCTCTACTCCGTGATCGCAATTAAGGAAACTAGAAGCCTAGAATTCTGTAGAACCAACACGAAAAATGAAGGAAAAATAGTAAGAAATCAATCTAAAACACGCCGGAGCCCCTCGGGACCCCGTCAAAACATACCAACAAGTCCCGAAACACAACAGACCTACTTGAGGCCTCAAATCACACACAACAACATCGAATCAACGAATCACACATCAATTCAAGCTTGATGAAATTTGAACTCTTTAACTTCCATAACTCGTGCCGAAACATAGCAAAGTAACCCGGAATATACCAATATTTTCCACACGTCCCAAATGACATAACAAAGCTATTTCGATTCCCCGAACCACGATCTGAATCTGATACTGAAAAGTCCACTCTCGGTCAAACTTTCGCCCTTTCAAGCCGAATACAACTACGGACCTCCAAATCATAATTTGGACACGCTCCTAAGTTCAAAATCACCCAACAGACCTAAAGGAACCATCAAAACTCCAATCCAAGGTCAAATATCAAAAAGTCAAATTTGATCAACAACTCCAACTTAAAGCTAAAACTATGAAATTCATTCTTCCAAATCAATTTCGAAAAACTTGAAAACCAAAAATGACGATTCACACAAGTCATAATACACCATATGGAGCTACTCATTCTCGTAAACTGCCAAACGAAGTGCAATTACTTAAAACGGCCGGTCGAGTCGTTACTTCCAATCATCATCACAAAAGACAGTAAGATGAGAGTCAGTTGTTAAAGACATAAGAATACCCAAACTGGGTGACTTCTTAATATATTTGACTAGTCTAAGAGCAGCCTCCATATGAGATTGCTTGGGTGAATGCATGACTAGAGTGAGACATTACACAACAAAAGCAATGTTTTTCTTAGTGATGGTCAAATACAACAACCTACCAAGTAATCTCTCATAAGGACCAGGGTCATCCGAAGACTTATCATTGTCCAGGGCAAAGTGTGCATTACATTCAAAAGAGGTGAACTTTTGATTCATTTCTAGAGGAGATCCCACTGTCTTAGAGCCTGCTAATCCCAAATCAAAAATACACTCAAGGGCATAGTTCCTATGGTGGACGAGGATCCCATCTTTACTTCTAGCAAACTCAATCCAAGAAAATATTTCAGCTTACCTAGATCTTTAATCTTAAATCTTGTAACTAATCTTTGATCTCCTGAACTTAAAGTGGATCATCACCAGTGACAAGCGAGTTATATACATATAATTCAATACAATTACAATCTTATCGTGTGATTTTTTAGTAAATAGGGAATAATTGAAATGACTTTGAACAAATCCAAATAATAGAAGAGTAGTGGTAAGTTTGACATTAACTATCTAAAATCCCGTTTGAATCCATATATATATTTAAGTAATCTGCACACTTGCAACTTGCCTTGCTTGTGAGTAAATCCCTCTAGCAATGTCAAATAGACCTCCTCCTTCAAATATTCTCGGGGAAAAACATTAGAGATGTTAATCTGGTGGATTACCCAATCGTTAGTTGCAATAATAAAAATGACTGATCTAACAGTCACTATTTTGACAACAGGATAGAAATTTCACTGGTAATTCTATCCCTCTAGTTGACTATATCCTTTAGCCACCAACCTTGCTTTAAATCTTTCAACTTCACTAGTGGCCTTGTACTTATCTTATAGATCCATTTCTATCCAATGACTCTTTTTTCTTATGGTAGAGAAACTGCCTCCCAGGTATGATTATCTTCTAAAGCTTTAATCTCAGCCTAAATAGTTTCAACCCATCTTGGATCTTTAGCTACTTTAACATAAATTCTAAGTTCCACCTCAACTGAGAACTTTGTAAGGAAGCTTCTATACTTAGAGGACCAAGAACTATAATCAATAACAACTAGTAGGGGCTATAAGCAAGCTTGAACTGCATGCTTAGCATTAGGAACAATAAAATCCTTCATCCAAATGGGAGGTTTGGAAGGTATATCAGACTTTCTCAACTTTGAATCTGGTGCAGCAGAATCAGACACCCCAGACAATTATTGTACAACTTCTGATGACACAACAGATCCGGACCCATGCTATTATGAGTGTTGAATGATGATTTTACCAGGATTTCATCCATACCCTTGATCCATGTCCAATCCACACTCAATATTGAGTGAAAAAGGTCGTTGGAAGAATAGTACCCAATAAGAGTCGGTTGCGATTTCCATAAGGAGTTTATAAGGGGAGTTAGAGTTAACACTTGACAAGAATATGTGAAATAACTCAATTGCGCTTCCAACAAATTGTTATTTCTAACTCTACACTTATCACTACAAATTTGAACTAAGTAGAAGAAACTAGAAGCTAGTAATTACTTTTGTTGTTTTTATCAAAGGGAAAAATCTTAGGGATGTAACCTTTGTCTAGGTGCTAACCTAATGAGTAAATTATGTTAATTCTTGTTTTAGTGACCGAGGTGTATTATAAATCTAACTCTTAATTACCCACTCAATCCCTCTTGGTTATAGAGTGATTATACCTAAAATTGGATTTCTCAAATCCAAATGTGTATCAATTCAAATGGTTGATAAGAGCTCAAGTCGGGTTTTCCTTATCTCTAGTTCAAACCCTTTAATTAGACTAGCCAAAACCTTAACTAGCACAATTTCTTGTTGACCAAGCTTTTCTAGACTAAGTCCCTTTTTCTCAAGTAAGAACCAAGTCAAATAGGCATGAATCAATGTTTGCAACCATTAATTCTGGAAATAATATAAATAAGGCTAAATAATAAATATCCAATCATAAACAAGAATTAAATTAATGACTTATAAGGTTTATACACTAGGTCTAAGTCAGAACTCTAGAGAGAATCTAGCAAATCATACTAGAAAGTGAAGATAACAAAGAAGAAAAACTAATTAAAGCCATAAACTAAGTTTAAATTAATAAAACTAATGTTTCTTCACCCAAAATTGTTACTATTTTCTTAAAACAACAAAATATAACTGCTACTGTGCAAACAATATTAAACTTGCCCTAAAAAAGTCTTTCCCGCTTATTTATAGTGCCCTAAAATTCACTGATAAAAATTCCCTCCGGGAGGTTCTGCGGCCGCACAATTCCATGCGTGGTTCGCACTTTGTTTTTCTTATTCAAGTGAAGATATTCTGCAGTCGCACAATTCCATCTGCGATCGCGCTTTTCTTCCCGCGACTGCACTTTTGGCTAAACTTTACACTTGGTCGTTTTGCACATTCTCTGAACTTTTTGAATTCTTGTCAGTGCGACCAGGTCTTGCGGCCGCACAATTTCATGTGCGGTCCGCAATTGCTAAACTTTCTTCTGAGGCTCAGGTACCTTTTTTGCAGCCAAAGATGTATTTCTTTGGACCGCACTTTCTTCTGCATCTGCAGAATTACTTCTGCGGACCGCACTTTGGTCTATTGCACTCCTTCTTGCCTTTTTGAACTGGAACACTTCTTTTTGAGTTAGAATTCTTCGTTAAGGTTCAATTCTCCAACATGCCTGCAATTTTCACAATTTCATTAGTTTTGGGAACAAGAATCAACACTTTCAGACTAAAATTAAAGCAGGAAGGTACTAATAAGTGGTTAAAATCCACACTTATCAACTCCCCCAAACACATATTTTTTCTTGTCCACAAGCAAATAGATTAGTTCCCACCTCCTCAAAGTGAAATGTCATTTTAAAGAGTCAATTGTAATCCATTTATTAGTTGGGACCAACAATTACCCACAATACTCATGAATTTTCAATAAGATGACAAGCCACATATTATGCACATATAACTCTAGTGTGATACTTGAGCTTCAACACTTGACTTTACTCATCAAGGACTCTTGTTCTATCATGTAGATCATGGTGGAATCCAAACTCTTCCTACTCGACCTTCCATTTTCCATGCTCACTTCAAGAATAAGCACTCAATTTCTAGATAAATGAAAGGTTCACTCTTCTCTCGTAAAGGAATATCACAAGTACGGCTTCAAGTGCCATAGGCTTACCCGTCATGTATATCACCACTAATGTAAGCTTACTCGGTTCAAAATTAAGCAGAACTTATTTCGGGTTGTAATGAAGGCTTTTGGATTAGAGTGAGATACCATAAGGGATAAGTGGTTACACCCTTCCTTAAACACTCCACAGTTTTATTTATTGGCTCACATTTACCAACCCTTAGAAGCATTTCCTTTTTTTTGGGGCTTGAGAGACTTGATATCACTCTTTTTTGTCCATTTCATTATTTTTCTCCCTTGATGCTCATAATAGAGATAGTTACCTCTGTTTGATTTCATTAACTTTCCTTTTTATTCTTTTATTGGCATTTTCTTTTTGTTATTTTCTTTTCTTGCCTTCTCTTTTTCATTTAGATTATTTCTTCACTCTTTTTGGTGCCTTGATACCTCTTTTAGATTCTTCAACTCTTCCCCTCAAATTTATGCCTTAAGCCACTATTTCATCAGGGTGTTAAGGAAGGTCCGGATGCTAAGAGTGGATTACACACAAAACGGGTAAAAGCTTGTAGCATGGTTATCAATAAAGAAAGACTAAAGGATCAAAGGGGTTGACAAGGGATAACAAGCATTAGTTGGTAATAGAAAGCTCAAGTAGCCCAAGGAAAGCCTACAATCATCTTCCGAACCAAGCAAACCTAGAATTTCGCCTTGAAACATATTCGGGACAAGTTCTAGACCATTCACACAAATACTTGGACTAGCAACAAAAATCACCTCACCTCTCATGCAACTAGACCGGAAAAGAGGATCGAGTCTAAATCCTACAACGATCACAATCAAGTTAAAGATTACTACGGTCCAATCAACCACTCAATGATTATCAAAGTCAAATCAAGAGTCTTAAAGTCACTAACTAGAGCTATTTTCTTTCAACAACCTTGTTTCAAACAATAAGGATGCAGTTAAGTGTGTTGGTGCAAAATGAAGCATGAATAACTCTTTTTAGAGAGTGACTTGATTAGGGATTTTATTCATTACTACTACTATTGTTATTACCTAAACACAAAAACGGACTCATTCCCTTAAGAAATTTGTCACACTATCTATCCTCGGAAAGAGTCACCAGGTTCACACAAAAGACCACCTCTTGAAAAAACCGTAGAATTAAGAAAATCAAAGGCTTATTATCTACACTACTACGGAAAACATAAAAAACTGCTAACATAAAAAGAAGCTAATGAAAGCAATACTAACTAAAGATAGATAAAAATAAAAAAATAGAATCATCAAATTATTACAATCCAAATGTATCATCAAATAAACTCCACACCCTCCCCCCTCCCCTCCCCGAACAAAAGTAAGCATTGTCCCAATGCTTAACAAAATAAGAGTAAAAGGAGAGAGGAGAAGAAACTCCATAAGAATCCTTGGACATCTCAGTGTCCCCAGCAACATCAATCTCTATTGGTTCATCCAACTGAATATCATCATCATCATATTTGGAAGTGGCGGGAGTGGTGAACATCGCGCGCATTGCGTCAGCGGTGCCGGCGACAAGGCATGGCTCTTTAGACTTGTCAGCTGGAGCATCCTGTGTAGATGGATCTGAGGAGGTCTGGGCTGGGTCAAGGAGAAAATCAAAGGGAAAATCCCTAGCTGTAGCTAGCCAGGTCACCTCAGCTTATAGCTTATCCACTGACTTCTTGCTGACTTGAGACTTCCGCATCTTCTTGACCTACTTGGTCAAGCCCTCAATAACTGAACCATGCTGCACTAGAGTGTCCATAATTACCTTCTGCTTGTCCAGAATCTTGCCCAGCTTCTCGTCAAGCTTAGATGAATCTCCCGGTGCCTATGTGGATGACTGCCCTACAACAATACTGGAAATCTCAGACAACTTTGAAGTAGCTTCCTGCATCAATTTATTAAGACTCACAGAGTATACAGCGGGCCTGTAGGCATGGGCACGACCTCAGAACCGGAGTAGGGACAACCCTATGAGCTACGGAAGGAGCTTTGGAAGGAGCTATAGATGGCGGCTCAGTCATAGCAGATGTTGGACTGGTAGAGAGCTCAACTGATATAGATGGAATATAAGCTATATCAGAAACCACCACTATCAGCTCATCAGACTGGCAGCCAATAGTAGAAGGCTGAGAACTCTTCTTCGGGTTGCTCGGATCCTGCAACGAATACAACTCAAACGGCTTTTTAGGCTTTACCTTTGTATAAAATGGCTTGGGATCTACCTTTGCATCTGTAAGGTAATCTGTAATGGTGCTAGGGTAGGGGTAAGCAGTGTTAATTTGCTGCGCCACCAGAGAAATGTTGTCCAAGTGTCATGCCCCGAACTTGGGGGCGTGGTAAACTTGGTATCAGAGCAGTTCTATCCTATGGGGTCTACAAGCCGTGTCTAGTAGGGTGTTGTTTATAAATGTGTTGTGCACCACATTATATAAACAGGGAACTAAAGGGTATTTAGGAGTTGATTACCCTTCTTTAAAATCCAAATCGTGTTATAGAACTGAGTTATAGGAAATTGAATTGAACTTAGATGTTGATGTTTGCATATAGAGATGACGGTGACTAGGAGGACTACGGCTAGTCAGAGGAGAGAGATACAACAGCGGGTGAGGAAACCAATAGGTTACCCCCAGTAGGTGGATCCCAGTCTTAGGCCTAGGGCGAGACCCCTACTCAGCCATTACTTGCTCCTCCACCACATGAGGAGATTCCTAGGGATACCGCACATCCAGTTCCCCCTCCACTTACATCAGATCAGGACCTGAGTAGTGTAGTGCAATTGTTGACACACTTGGTAGCTACCCAGCAACATGCTAGGACATCAATTAGTGCAGGATCATATGAGGGGTCTAGGAGTTCAAGGCTCCGAGATTTTATTTCTTTGAGTCCCCTAGAGCTCACGGGGATAGATCATAGGGAGGACCCAGAGGATTTCGTAGATCATCTTCACAGGGTCTTTCGAGTTATGCATGCCACGGAGAAAGAGGTAGTTGAGCTAGCAACTTTTTGAATCCGAGATATAGCCGTCCTTTGGTGCGTGGGATGGGAGAAGTCTAAGGGATGTGATTCACCTCTAGCTATTTGGGAAATTTTTTAAGATGCCTTCCTTGACCAGTACTTACCGTGGGTGATCCGACAGGGCAATATGAGTGTTCGATAGTATAGTCTCCATTTTGACTCATTGGCCAGATATGCTCCATCCATAGTTTCTACTATGCGGGACAGGATCCACATGTTTATAGCAGAGTTGTCCCCAGAGTTGACCGAGGCATGTGCCACCACTATATTGCATGTTAGTATGGATATCTCCCGGATTCAGGCATTAACCCAGAATATAGAAAGGGGAAGGCGTCGGCAGTAGGGTAGTGAGAGGAGTGAGCAAGGGCAGTGTAAGAGGATGAGATTTTCCAGGTCTCAAGAGCAGTCTCAGGGTAGTTATAGGCCCCAATACTTTGGATGGCCACCTAGGCCTCCACTGCCTCAGTTACAGGGTTACAAGTATGACCACTATACTTAGTCAGGACTAGGTGAGATCTCACGAGCATCGAGTTTGTAGCGACAATGAGGTTCAGGGCAGACATGGCCAGCGGTGTGACATCTGTGATAGAGGAAATTTTGGCCAATTTCGAGCAGGTTCCACCGCTTGTTATACATATGGGCGTATGGGGCATATGATGCGAGATTGACCAAATAGAGATTCTAGGGATATGGCACAACCAACGAGTTCAACAATAGGATCATCTATGTCCGTGTATCCTTCAGAACGTGAGTCTCAGTCTTCATCTTGTAGAGGTCGAGGCAGAGGTAGAGTTTCCAGTTCAGGTGGTAATTAGAGCCGTATCTATGCTTTAACGGGTCGACAGAACCAGGAGTCTTCACCAGACGTTGTGACAGGTATATTTACCATTTTCTCTCATGATGCTTATGCCTTGATAGACCCAGGATCTACTTTATCGCATATTACCCCATTTGTCGCGGGGAGGTTTGGTGTAGTGCCTGAAATACTGGCTGATCCTTTTGCAGTATCTACATCGGTTATTTCTAGATGAGTTTACCGAGGTTGTATGGTGATAGTTTGTATTCGTCAGACCTCAACCGACCTAGTTGAGCTAGAGATGATGGATTTTGATGCTATCATGGGCATGGATTGGTTGGCTTCTTTCTATGCCACAATTGATTGCCGAGCAAAGGCATCTATATTTCATTTTCAGGGTGAGACAGTCCTTGCATGGTAGGTAATACAATGACACCCAGAGGTAGGTTTATTTCCTATCTTAAGGAGAGGAAAACGATCTTAAATGGGTGCATTTATCATATTGTGCGAGTTAGAGATGCAGATGTAGAGATACCTATACTTCAACCTATTCCAGTAGTTAGAGAGTACGTAGATGTATTTCTAAATGAGCTTTCAGGTATTCTTCCAGAGTGAGAGATTGATTTTAGCATCAATTTGCTTCCAGGAACTCAACCAATATCCATCCCTCCGTATAGAATGGCACCTGCCGAATTAAAGGAGTTGAAGGAGCAGTTAAATGATTTGCTGAAGAAAGGTTTCATCAGGCCTAGTACCTCACCTTGGAGTGCACCGATACTGTTTGTGCAAAAGAAATACGGCTTACACTGAGGATGTGTATTGATTATAGACAGCTGAACAAGGTAACTGTTAAGAATAAGTATCCACTTCCAAGGATCGATGACTTGTTTGATCGGTTATAGGGGGCTAGATGCTTTTCAAAGATAGATTTCAGGTCGGGGTACCACCAAGTCAGAGTTCGGGAGAAAGATATTTCAAGACAACCTTCAGGACCCGATATGGCCATTTCTAGTTCCTTGTTATGTCTTTCAGGTTGACGAATGTACCCACCGTATTTATTGACTTGATGAATAGCGTGTTCCGGCCATTTTAGATATGCTCATGATAGTATTTATTGATGATATTTTGGTTTGTTCATGTTCAGAGGAGGAGCATGCAGACCACCTGCGAGAGGTAATCCAAACCCTCCATGATCATAAGTTGTATGCTAAGTTTTCTAAATGTGAGTTCTGGTTGAAGTCTATAACATTCTTTGGGAATATTAAATCAGATGAAGGTATAAAGGTAGTCACTCAAAAGATTGAGGCCGTGAAATCCCGGCCTAGACCTACCACTCCGACAGAGGTTCATAGCTTTCTAGGCTTAGCAGGATACTACCGAAGGTTCATAGAGGTTTTTTCTTCCCTTGTGGCACCATTGACGAAGCTGACGCAGAAAGCAACTAAGTTTCAGTGGACAATGACTTGCGAGCGGAGTTTCCAAGAGCTTAAGAACAAGTTGACATCAGCGTCAGTTCTAATACTTCTAGAGGGTCCAGAGGGTCATGGCGTGTATTGTGATGTCTCAAGTGTCGGGTTAGGATATGTCATGATGCAACAAGGGAAGGTAATTGCATATGCTTCAAGGAAATTCAGGAAGCACGAGAGGAATTATTCAGACCACGACCACGAGTTAGTTGCAATTGTTCATGCACTTAGGATATGTGGCATTATTTATATGGTGTTCATATTGATGCATTTACAGATCATAAAAGCCTGCAATATATCTTTAAGCAAAAAGAGTTGAGGTTGAGATAGAGGCGGTGTCTAGGGTTATTGAAAGATTACGCTGTTAACATTCTCTACCATCCAGGGAAAGATAATGTTCTAGCAGATGCCTTAAGTCACCGATCTATGGGTATCTTAGCACATGTAGAGGATGAGAAAAGAGAATTAGCTAAAGAGATTCATCAATCGGCTTGCTTGGGGGTTTGATTAGTAGATTCTGATGATTGTGGAGTTATACTCCAAAGCATTACAAAATCATCTCTAAGTTGAAGTCAAGGAAAGGAAATACGAGGACCCCAATATGGTCGAGTTGAGAGATCAAGATCTGCAGCAAAAGAAGCTGATGTTAAAGCTCAAGGAAGATTGGGTTCTCAGATACAGGGGTCGTCATTGTATTCCAGATGTAGCAGGGCTACGAGACAGGATTATGTCAAAGTCACATTATTCGTGGTACTCCATTCATCCTGGTTCGACGAAGATGTATCATGGCATTAAGGATGTGTAATGGTGGAATGATATGAAGAAGAACATTGCTACGTTTATTGCCCAGTGTCCTAGTTGCCAACAGGTGAAGGTAGAGCACTAGAAGTCCGCAGGGCTAATCTAGAATATAGAGATCCCGACGTGGAAATGGGAGGCGATAAACATAGACTTGGTCACAAATTTTCCTTGTTCTCATTGTAAGTTCGATTCTATATAGGTGATAGTCGATAGGCTCACGAAATTAACCCATTTCCTACTAGTCAAATCTACATATACAACCGAAGATTATGAAAAGTTATATATTAAGGAGATAGTGCGGCTACACGGAGTACCAATATCTATTATATCTGACCATGAGGCCCAATTTACAGCACATTTCTAGAGGTTATCTCATAGAGGTTTAGGGACTCAAGTAAATCTTAGCACAACTTTTCATCCAAAGACTGATGGACAAGCCGAGCGAATAATTTAGACGCTCGAGGATATGTTACAAGCATGTGTGTTAGATTTTAAAAGAAGTTGGGATGAACATCTACCTCTTATCGGGTTTGCATGTAATAACAGTTAACACTCCAGTATCCAGATGGTTCTGTACGAGGCTTTGTATGGGCGTAAGTGCAGTTCTTTTATAGGATGGTTTGATGTTGGAGAATCTGGGTTACATGGGCTAGACTTGATTTAGCAGGCCGTAGAGAAGGTAATACTTATCCAGGAGCGACTGCTGATAGCCCAGAGTCGTCAGAAGTCATATTCTCATGTGCGGCGAGGAGACTTAGAGTTCGGGGCTGGTGACTGGGTATTCTTAAAGGTGACGCCTATGAAGCGCGTGATGAGGTTTGGCAAGAAAGGAAAGCTTAGCCCACGGTATATTGGGCTTTATAGGATTAATTGGAGAGTGGGCCGAGTAGCTTATAGGTTAAATTTTCCCTCGAAATTGGAGTATGCCCATCCGATTTTTCACGTATCTATACTACGGTAGTGTCACACCCCAAACCTGGGGAGGCGTGGCTGGCACCCAGTGCTGCACTGGCCCGAGCGAACCACTCTGTAACTCTTTTTTTTCTTAGTAACTATCATGGACCAACATGGACACAACTCGTAATGTATAACTATAAGTGGGAAACACGGTATCAATAAACTATCATTCTTAAAACATGAATACATATGGGCTATCAAGGCCTCTGACATACTGTATAAAATGAACCTTTATCTACAAAGCCTCTAAGATCATTTGACATCAAATGGGACAGGGTACCAGCCAACCCATAAGTCCGTATCAAAACTCTGACACGATGACTCATAGACTCGGTTGCACTCCGAATGAGGTGGAGTCTTACCGATCTTTCGCTGCATGCCAATCTCGTTTACTATGAGGGCTCGTCAAACTGATTATCTATACCTGCAGGCATGAATGCAGCATCTCCAACAAAAAGGACGTCAGTACGAGTAATGTACTGAGTATGTAAGGCAGAACTGAAACATTACAATAAGTCAACATTAGTTAAAGACATATAAGAATCAACCTGAATCTCTGAAGTGCCACCGTATATACATACTTATCATACTTATAGTTATATATATATATATATATATATATATATATATATATATATATATAATGCTTCTCTTTGAGACTATTATCCATATCGTATGGTGCATGAATGCCCAACTGATCAGTGGTAACTGCCCAACCGACCGTAGCTCGGTAGTAAATGCATGACTGTCCGACCGGCCGTAGCTCGGTGGTAAATGCATAACTGCTCGACCGGTCGTAGCTCGGTGGTAAATGAATATGCATGTCTGCCCAACCGGTAGTAAATAATGATACATAACTGCCCAACCGGTGGTAATTGTCCGACCGGCCGTAGCACGGTGGTAAATGCCCAACCGGTCGTAGCACGATGGTAAATGCATGAAGATGCATGTCTCACTATATTATAAACATGAAAATCTTTATCATATACCTCAATAGCGACTTAGGGACATACTTAGACGTGTTTGCATATCACTTTACATGAACGAATAACATAGACATCCTTAACTGCTAAGAATAGAACCACTTATGGAATAGCATTACGTTTACTTATTGTTACTTGGATCATGCCAAAAGAAAGAAGGGATAGCCTTAACATACCTGAAGCAATAACGTTTCTATTTGGAAAATGATTTTTTGTTGAAATTCTTTCAAGGTAAAAATCAGCAGTAGTAGAAGTTTCACACATCAAATAGAAAACTGAGCATCTACGGAGATAAATACTTCTGCTCCACGATTTAGATGGCTAGTTTCATGTCCACAAGAAACAATATTTTTTTTTGTTAAACAATAGTTGGCTAGAATCCAGAGCCAGAAAGATCATACTTGGATTCAACACAAATTTTAATTATGTTGGAAGATTTTGAAGTCTATGCTACGGAAGAAAGAGCAAGATGAGGCGACTGTAATATTTTCAACTGCACGCATAAGTTGGCTACGGGTTCAAAAGAAATAATACATAATGCCAAAATATTCCAATTATAAAATGTTAAAGGAGCATCTATATACCACATTGTGCATATCATTTTCGGCTACCCAACTATCCTTTTTCCAANTTTAAAACAACCCAAATAATAAAAAAGGAGAAGTAAAAAAAAAGAAGAATTGGGGGGGGGGGGGGGGGGTGCCACGTTATGGGGTGGTCAATTCTTATCCAATAATGTATTAATTAATTAATTAGGTAATACCTCAATATCCGGTAATTAATCAATTATTCGCATAATTATAAAATTATCTCAAATTACTTAAAATTCTACTTATTTTTGATATACTTTGTATACCCTACTATCATGGTTATGTGATTCCATATAAAATCAATACTTACATTATTATTTAAAACATCTATGTAAAAATACATATATTTTGTCAACTTTTAATTTTCCTAATCTCATATAAAGAGTATAAATTTTTATATGTTAATTCTTAAAATGGTAAAAAGATAACCTTCTTTTATTGTGAGAAAATAATTTATATATTTACAATAAAGAAATTCTTTTTGTACTATAAACTCTCAAAACGGAAAAAGGATAATTTTTCTTATGATAAAATACTATCTACTCTTATAATAAATAAAACCTCATTTATAAACTCCCGCATGTCATGTATTTAATTTAAAACTTATCACAACCATATACAATCGTATCTTTCAACTTTTACCGAAAATGGTTTACTTCAAAGAAAATACATATCAAGTCAATATATAATAGTTCCGAAATTCTTCAAACTTACATGATCTTACCCCCATATCTTCATGTATAACCTTAATCCCTTCCAACTCATATGTTATTACTTCAACGAATCCTAACGTTAAATTACAGGATGTAACATGTAGTGCATTGGGGATCCTACACGAGTGGTGCCCATTGATTACAGATCAGGGAGAACTTATCATACGAGGAAGTTCTAGTTGCCATCCTAGACCGACAAATCTCAATCTATGAAAGAAGGAGGTAGCCTCCGTGAAAGTTTTATGGAGAAGCAAGAATATGGAAGAGATGATGTGGGAAGCGGAGGAAGAAATGAAGTCTAAATATTCCCACCTATTTCAAACTGAAGATATGGCTTGGGATGGGATATTTCAGCACAACTCTATTCAAGCCAGTTGGTCATCAGTTAAGCTTGTATTTTTGACTTTCAATATTTATGATTGACAGCCCTGTGAGGACAATGGTTCTATTTATAGACATTGGCCATGTGTGGCATGCATAGTATGTTTTCTGACTGTGTGCACGTTGGTTTTGATCTAGTGTACAGGAGAGACTCTGGCAAAAATTTCCACTGTCTCTAAGAGTAAACATTTGAGGACGAATGTTCCTAAGGGGGGAATGGTGTTACACCTCATATTTTCGTACGTAAAGATGCATCGTCAGCAAACTAATGTAAGATCAAAATTGAGATCATCTTTAAAAGTATATAAATTAAGTTATCATGTTAGCAGGCAGTTATGAATATTGAAGATCATGAACAATGAGTACAAAGAGGGTTGGAAGGTTCATAAGCAAAAGGAATTGAAGAAAATAATGGTTTGTCGAAAGTCGACAAGTTGAGAATGTTATAACTCGTACCTTTGAGGTGAGACTAGGGTTCTTAACATGATAAGAGGGTTATGTTATGATTTATTTTAGTTTTATGATAGTCATGTGTTGAGTTTTGAAGTCAAGCGAATTGTGGAACAAAATTCGATGAAAGTCATCACATGTTACATTCATAAGTTCTACTGAAATTTGGGTCAAATATAACTGCGATTTTTTCCCAATGTACTTAGAGTTACAAGGTGATCCACCCATAAATATGATGATCTATGAATCTATTTTCTAACACATTAAATCGTTTGTCAATATGACATCGAAGTAGAGGGATGTATGCATTTTTGCGAGACTGCGCAGACTGCTAGGTGATAAGTAGGTGTGTCACCTGCTTGCTTAAGTGAGAGGATTAAATATGCCCAAAAAGGGTTGTTTTGGGTCAGACAAATAGAAAATTTAAGGCATTAAATCCTTCAATATAACACTCATTATATAGTACAATAACCAGGCATAAAACCCTGCAGAAATCCTCCCAAAAATTGCACACAAACCCTAATTGATTTTCTCTCCTTTTCAAGTTCTAGTTGGAGGAGAAACCTAGAGTTTGAAGAACCAAGATATGAGCTGAGACATTAAAAAAATAAGGTAAGTTTACTGCTCTATTTCATGCATAATTTCTTCTTTAAATGTATGGAAATTTGTTCTATAATTGTAAGAACTCACGGGACATTGATCGGAAGCCGTGAGTTCGAGTTATTCAACTTGTAGCGGACTGTTTAGTGGGATATTTCGTGTTGTTGTTGGGTTGCATGTTTTGGTACTGTTTTATGGAGTTTTGGAGGAGAAGGGTGTGTAGAAACACCACATAAATTCAGGGTGGTGGGCTGGTCGTTCGTCGTAATATTTTCGGGTTGTTTGATACTACACGGTGGTCGTTTTGTGTATGAAGAGATTGGAGTGTGTTGGGATGGTTTATAGTATTTTGTGGTGTATATAAGGTTGGAAAATAATGTATATATATTTTTATTATTGTATTCTTGTTTTGTTGGTGTTATCTTGCATTTGGAGGAAGTAAGGATTATAGGGGAGATGTTGCCCGTTTTAATACGAAATAAGCTTGTCGTTCGTTGTGCGATAGTTGTACCTTTCGTAACTTAATGATAGTATTATTATTTTTGTTGTAAATTAAGGTGCGGAGAGGCGAGTTCAACGTGGTGATTGGAAATATTGTGATAAGGTATGTTACGGCAAAACCTTTCCGTCATTTGGGCATGACCCCGTAACTACATGCATTTGATGATGAGATATACAAAGAAATTTATGTACATTATCCTAGTCTCATAAGTTATAGTATTCTTCCTTATTGGGGCATTATATCCAGTTAGGTATTGTCTTATTCCATTCAAGAGACCAGAGGGTTTATATATATATATATATATATATATGTTTATATGTATATTATTATAATATTTTCACCACCATCGAGCTACAATTGATGGGCAGGTCCCTATTGGGCAACCTCAGATCAGATGGTACGTTATATACCAAGTCTGTTGTGGCCGAGCACATATGGGTGGGCCCAGAATGGCCGAGATACCGAGACTAGTATGGACAAATGCCTATAAGTGAGCCTACTACAGCCGAGCAGTTATACGTTCCGAGCCTTAGGGCCGGACAGCTATTTTACATACTATATTGAGAGAATTGAGTCAGTATCAGCAGGTAAGTATATCTCCAAATCATCTTTGACTCGCAGTTACTTTTAGTTATTATATTATCAGTTTAATTTCATCTTTCAGCTATTCTATTTCCTTCCATACTTGATACATTATTTCGTACTAACGTCCTATTCTTGGGGACGTTGCATTTCATGCATGCAGGTTCGAATAGACAGACTAGTAGACCTCCTCCGTAGGTGCTGTCCGTGATCAGCTAGATTTGTAAGCTCCATGTCCTTCGGAGTTGTCGGGTCTAGCGTTTTGAGTACATATTATGTATATATATATATTATGGGTAGGTCGGGACCCTGTTCCGAACATAGTACATCCATCAGTAGAGGCTTGTAGACATATCCTGTCAATTAGTTCAATATGTTGGGCTTGTATGCCTTGTATGTATATTTTGTTGGTTTGTAAGCAATAGTAGTTATGACGGCCTTGTTGCCCCAGGTTTATATTGATGTTCAGTCAGAGCTAGTTTTCATTTAGTTTTATATTTTATTTCGTAAATTGTCTTGCAATGTGGCCCTATGACCAAAGTATGACATTGTATGTTCAGAGTCCTTCAGTCGCAAGTTGGTACACTACGTTAAGTGAGGCACCGGGTACTGATATCTCCCCCCAGGTTTGGGGCGTGACACCGACATCAGGATACCCACATTGATCGGGTACCCGACAATGATAGAAGCCACCAAAACAGCACGTGGAACAAGCAGGTTGTTCTCATTTTGGCACGGATCAAGCCTGCTATACACAAAGGTTTGCCAACCTTTTTCCTTAAAACTCAATATACTCCGGAGAATAGGTACCCCAGCAATAATCCATGGAGGAGGTGGTCCCAGTGCCAAGATCTCAGCAAGCCATGACCAGACCTCTAGTTTCGAAGCCAACTTTTCTAAGTACTCCTTTGGCTCCAAGTCGTCAAATCCCATGTACGCGTTCAACATGTGCTGATCAAACTTCACCTTGTGGTTGCGTACTTTGGTCACCTTTGTCCCTTTACGAATGTGTGATTTAGCAAACTCGGCACTCTCAATTGTACAAGGAATCGTGAAAGCACCGGGATCCTCTAACTTAGGAGCCATGGATTGAATAATTACACTCACTTGATGAGTGACCTTGATAGTTTCAAAATTAATTAACTGCTTCTTGGTCACAACATCTTTCATAAACTTTGCATAATCGGGCATTTGTTCCAAACCTTCTACCAATAGCACATTAATTGAGAGACTCTTCATCATTTGAATGAACTTGTTGAATTGATTTTCACCATTTTTCTTGAAAATATTTGAGGATAGGGAGGTGGAGGCTTAGGTAATGTTGCCTTAGCCTTTTGTACTACCGACTCTGGTATGTCAATGATGTGCTCCCTAGACAGGTTCACCTCCTCTCGAGTCTCTTCAACAATATTATCAATGTCAATCCGAACCTCATCATTTTCTTGAACAATATGGATTGGGATTTCCTTCTTTTATATCACTTGGTCATAATCCACAAGTCATCTTTCACTTGAGGTGGGTGCATTCCCGTCTTTTCCACTTCATGTGATAACCGCCATAGCATGTCCCGTGTTGTTACTACCCTTTAGGTTCACCACCATGTCACTTGGTAGTGCACCCTTAGGACGAGAATTGGGAGCTTGAGATATTTGCCCTATTTGAGCTTCTAAATTATGGATTGATGTGTTGTGTGAGGCAAGTTGGGCATCCAAATCGACATTCTTTTCCATCATTTGCTTAAAAATATTCTTAATATGGCCCATCTCATTGTTTGTAGAACTTGAACCATGGGAAGAATAAAGAAGTGGGTTGCTCGATTGTTGACACATTAGGGGCCTTTGAAAACTAGACCCCTGGTTTCCTTGACTGTTGCCCCAATCACCTTGATTTTTTCCTCCCCAATTTCCTTGGTTGTTTCCACTCCAATTTTCTTGATTGTTATTATTATGCCAATTCCTTGATTGTTAGAACTCCAATTGCCTTGGTAATTTTATGGTCGACATTGTTGTTGATTGGAACCTTGGAAGTTGTTCCTTGCCCTTGGTAATAGTTCACATATTGAACCTCCTTATCTTGCTCATGATAAGAATCATCTTGATCTAAATCACCATCACCTTGCACATAATTCTCCACTCGGATTTGCACTTGCGGACCTTTGGTACTGTTCTTGTTCACCAACACATTTACTCCCTCTATAGAATGTACTTGCTTAGGAGCTGGTACTTGATTAAGTTGAGCTTTTTCTAGTTGAGTCATTGTTGTTGTTAATTCGGCAATGGCTTGCCCATGGTCTTGCAACTCTCCGTGGAGGTGAATCATGCTGGGATCACATTGTGTAGCATTAGCTCGGGATTGCCAAGCCGACGTTTCCGTCATCTCGTCAAGAATCTCACATGCCTCCGCATAGGGTGTTGTCATAAAGTTGTCACCGGCCAATTGATTAACCACACATTGGTTCGTAATATTAATACAACTATAGAAAGTTTGTTGGATCATGTTGTCGTTCATGTCATTATTCGGGCACTCCTTTACAATTTTCTGATAGCTCTCCCCAAATCTGATGCAAAGGTTCACTGGTCTCTTTCTTGAAAGCCAATATTTCATCCCTAAGAGTCGCATATTCCCGAGAGAGAAAAACTTAACAATAAATTTTACCGTCAATTCATCCCAAGTATGTATTGAATGATTAGGCATGTGTTCCAACTTATCTAAAGCTTTATCCTGTAGAGAGAAGGGAGAAATCCTTAGGCTCAAAGCATCCTCAGAAACATAGTTTGCTTGCTCGCCCAACACATATCCGCATAGTCTCGTTGCGCTAGCAAAGTGAGCATCACATTGGTAATTTATGTATTTTACGCCCTAGTGCAAGGGGGGACTATTTCACTACCATAGCCTTCGTTGGGAAATATCCGATGTTGTGCCGCTTGTGTTGTGGTGGTGAAGGTGAGGGTGGTGGGGGCACGTTGTCTTGCTTACCCCGACCTTGACGATTCGGTTGTGCCACTTGGGGTACATCATCGAGTTGTTCCTCCTTGCCGTCCAATTCTCCCAATGGCATATTTTCGAGTTCATTATTCGCCATTTTATTTCTACGATTTCTTCAACAAGTTAGTAACAAGGAAGGGAAAGAAGATATTTCAAGAACACATTCAAATATATAGCTAACAACATTAATACACCCCAACAACGGTGCCAAAAATGGATCCACGTCCAATCCGCACTCAATAGCGAGTGGAAACGCTCATTGGAAGAATGGTACCCAACAAGAGTCGGGGTTGATTTCCACAGAGAGTTTATACGGGCGTTAGAGTAAATACTTGATGAGAGTACGTGAAATAACTCAATTGCAAGGATTTGTTATTTCTAAGTCTACAATTATCACTACAAATTTGAACCAAGTAGAAGAAATTAGAAAGCTAGTAATTATTTTTGTTGTTTTAATCAAATTGGAAAAAGCCTAGGGATGTAACCTTTGACTAGGTGCTAACCTAATGAGTAAATTATGTTAATGCCTATTTTAGTGACCAAGGTGTATTATAACTCTAACTCTTAATTACCAACTCAATGCCTCTCGGTTATAGAGTGGTTATACCTAAATTGGCTTTCTCAAGTCCAAATGGGTATCAATTCAAAGGTTGATATGAGCTCAAGTCGGGTTTTCCCTATCTCCAGTTCAAACCCTTTAATTAGACTAGCCAAAACCTTAACTAACCCAATTGTTGACCAAGTTTTTCTATACTAAGTCCCTATTTCTCAAGTAATAACCAAGTCAAATAAACATGAACCAATATTTGCAACCATTAATTATAAATAAGGCTAAATAATAAACAAGCATTAAATTAATGACCTATAAGGATTACACACTAGGGCTAGGTCATAACCCTAGAGAGAATCTAGCTACTCATACTATAAAGTGAAGATAATAAAGAAGAAAAACTAATTAAAGCCATAAACTAAGATTAAATTGATAAAACTAATGTTTCTTCACCCAAAGTGGTTACTATTTTCCTAAAACAATAAAATATAACCACTACTGCTCAAAATAAAATAAAACTTGCCCTAAGAAAGTCTTTCCCGTCAATTTATAGTGCCCTACAATTCACTGATAAAAACGCCCTTTGGGAGGTTCTACGGAAGCACAATTCCATGTGCGTCCTTACTTTGCTTGTCTTCTTCAAGCGGAGAGATTCTGCAGCCGTACAATTCTATCTATGGCTGCACTTCAGCCTCTACGACCGCATTTTTCTTTCTGTGGCTGCACTTTTGGCTTTCTTTGGCAAGCCTTCAAATTACATCATTTTGCACATTCTCTGAACTTTTTGAATTCTTGTCAGTGCGATCAGGCCTTGCGGCCGCACATTTTCATATGCCGTCCGCACAATTGCATGTGCACTACGCACTTGTTAAACTTTCTTATGAGGCTCATGTACCTTTTTTGCAGCCGCGGATGTATTTCTACGGACCACACTTTCTTCTGCGACTCGCACTTTGTCCTGTTGTACTCCTTCTTTCCTTTTTGAGTTGGACACTCCTTTTTGAGTTAGAAATCTTCGTTATGGTTCAAACTTTGCACAGTTTGCATATATAAATATTACGAGTTCAAGTATGAGCCAATAATGTTATGTTAGTGCCAAATTATTTATTTTAGTATATACTGAATTTGTATTTTATATGTATTATAATCATTAAGTTTTCAAAGACTTAACATGTCAAACTTCACTGTTGGTAATTGGCATATCTAAAGGCGATGGTGCTTTCGCGGCGCTCAAATCCTGGGTCCGCCTCTGGCGGGGCCCCGCGGCGCTACAATCCTGGGTCCGCCTCTCGTTGCAACTCTATCATCACTATGGTGAAAAGCAAATCTAGTTTGTCTAGCTAATAAATATATTCCATAGTGATTCAATAAAAAATTCCATTTATTCTGAAAAATGGGAAGTTTCCTTGAAACATCCATAGGTACATGGCCTAATATTTTATACCAAATCTCTGGATATGTTGTAGTATGTACTACCAAGGATCTACTAGGATTAACTATAGTATTTTGTCTATGAGACTTCAACACATAAAGGCCTTTATGCTCTTTACCAATTACCTTCAGCTTCCCATTAAAGAGATCTGGAAAGAGACAAAATCTAGGATAGAAGAAAACAAGACAACTCAATTCTTTGATCATCTTAGATAAAGATACTTAAAATCTGGACACAAAGAACATCTATAATCACATCATGTTCAATTAATGATTACTCTCAACATGTGTGATATTAGTAGAGTCACTAGTTACCATCTTAAACGAAAGTGTATTATTGATCATGTAATTAGTTGCACCAGTGTCTACTGTTTAATTAAGAATATGTTTTTGTATGGAAATGAGATACTTATTATGTGAGGACTGGAAGCATTAGTATAAGTTACATCAATTTTTTTAACGTGCTCAACATCTGATTGTATCCCTTGTGCGGCCACACAAATGAAAAAAAAAATCACAATTTTAATTGTAGTTTTCCTCTGCCTCTGATTTGCAGTCTTAGAAGTGAATAGAGTAGTATGATACGTAGTCTCATTTACAACACAATTTCCCCCTGAAACAAATTTTTAGCTTTTATCCTGAAGAATCATGGCATAAGCCTGATTCACAGTAGAAATCTTCGATTTCATTAGAATTTGACTATGTGCACATTTATATCCATCATTTAGGCCCATTAAAAACTTTTATAAGCATTAATATTGTTAATGATCAACCAAAATTTTGTTATTTCTCACAAAAGTAGGAGGCATAATCGAGTCTAAAGATCTTTTAGTATTGAGTAATACATGATACAAAGGATGTATCTTGAGTGAGAGTAAAAATTTCTCTGTGCAGATAATATATTAGGGAGCCATTAACCTTATCAAAACACACACACAAATCAGACCAAATTGCACAAGCATTGGAGCTGAAAAGTACTCCACTGAACAATTTACGACTTACAATTTGCATAATCTAGGATTTAAAAATAACATTACACTGATCCCATAAGTTCTCAAATTTATCCCCATAAGTGTCTCTCGTTATTGAGCCAGTAACAAAACCTAGTTTATTTTGCATCAAAATTAAAACCTCCATGACCTGACTGCACAAGGTGTAATTCATCATCCCGATCAGTTCAAAACCTAGAGGAAGTGCATCAGAAGGCTGAAAATACAGAGGATGATTGTGCTCTATCATAATTGATCCTTTTCAAAAAATTCGCAGTGAATATATCTAGGTTTGATCTATTAATGCACTGATACCATATTAATTTTTATTAATCTAGCGAGAAGTAAGCTAAGCAAAGAAATAAAGTAAAACTGAGTGAGTCGAAGAGACAACAAAGAATAGAGAGAGAAAAGTATGAAATGTGTATTGAGCTCACTACCGATATTTATATCAACTTATACAGTTAATCAACCTAACTAACTAAACTCCCTGAACAACTAACTATGCCAGCTAAGACTAACAGAATTAGTTGAAGTAGGTACAATTCAATTAACTAACAATATGATGGAGCACTGGTGCTTCACCTACATCTCAACTATAACCATAGTGGCGCACCGATACTTCACCTACAACTCAGCTAAATAATCACATTGGAGCACCGGTTCTTCATCAATCGTTATACTAAACTAACTATTGTAGTTAAATAACTACAATACAGGCTGTGTTTTTCTCTACAAGGATTCTTAGTAAAATTAAATTTTTTAAAATATTACTAATTTTTTTAAAAACTTAGGACAATTTGAGTTCCATATTGACAAGAAACACTTTAATAAGTGAAACTCAAGCCAAACAAATGAAGAGCAATGTGAACTCAATGTGAAGGGTGAGTTGTTTATTTACATTACAATCATGTTCCATGATATGGAACTCGAGGTCTTAAATTTCTTGATGCCAATTGCCATATTTGATTCCTAGTCTTACTTTGTAAGTAATGTAATACTGCTTTCCGGCTTCACTGATCTGTTTATTGGTGTGTCAAAGATAATATTATTTTCAATTGTCTTCCTCAATGAGTGGTAAAAGATTGATAAATCAAATATGTCTATAGAATTATATGAGTTGTGGTGAGAATCTTGAACGAGAATAGAAAAAAAATTTCCAAGCAAAAAATGCTCTCTAAAAATTTATCCACAATCCACACCGTTTCATCATGCATCCATTCTCTTCATCTTCAACACCATCACTACCCAACTCATCTGCCATCTCTGATGGTAACATGAACATTGAGACTCCTGAATCCCAATCACATTCTTCTAAGTTTGTCAACAAACCATACCTTAACACACTCATCTCTCATAACATTCCATCTTCAAAGCCTAACCAATCTTACTCCTTAAACACTCATCTAGATATCACATATGAAACGGAGGCACCTACTGACCCCTCCATTTTTATCCCACTATAACTAGAAGAGAAAAACATAATTTATGCTCCATGCAACATGCAATTATTATCAAGGTGTATGGACGTAGGATTGGACACCAAATATTTAGGCAAAATATTTATGCACTATGGAAACCAATTGAAAAGGAGGAAAATAAGATCCATGCTTTGCAGGATGGACCTTGATTTATCTTAAATCATTTTCTCTCCGTTCGTCAATGGGAACCAAAATTCATGGCTTCAGAAACGAAAATCACATACTCCGCCATCTGTTTGCGTCTCCCTGAATTACCTACAGAATTTTATGACCTTCAGATTCTTCAAAAACTGGGATAAAATTAGTAAATTACTGACTGTTGATACTTGCACTTCTTCAACCACAAGAGGAAGATATGCAAGGCTATGTTTTGAAGTCCCTTTGGATCAACCATTAAGAACACACATTTAATCGGAAACTACAACAAAAATATCCTTTATGAAGGATTAAATATGCTATGCATCAAGTGTGGTCGAATGGTCCATAACCAAAGAACAGGCACTTATCAAATCCAGGAAAGCAATCTCAGAGAATTATCTTCAATGAACCAGTCTAACACTTGATGCGAGACTAAATTGCATAGTTTAACATGTGATATACCTTACATTTTATGAGCATTAATGATAAAATTACACTTGTTATGTGCTTAATGGATTTTATTTCATGTGTAGGTGAATTGGAAATGGAAACGGAGCTAAAGGGATGCAAATACGTCAAAAATACGAAAAAGGAGACGCCCGGGCGATAGCCGGGCGTTTGCCCCATAAAGCCTGGCCGCCCCTGGCGTTAGGGGGGCGTTTACCCCATAAGTCCTGGCCCCCCCTGGCGTTAGGGGGCGTTAGGGCCATAACG
>ML418739.1:222285-235089 GCA_005239525.1 Nicotiana knightiana | reverse complement strand
TGTGAGGGAGTGGGGTGTTTGGGTGGTCTTTTTATTTTTTCCCGTTTTTATTTTTATTTTTTTTTATTATTTTTTTTTTATTTTATTTTTATTTTTATTTTTATTTAAATTTAATTTTCTTAACTCCTTTTTTTTTATTGAATAAAAGAAGATAAAATACACATGTGTATATATATATATATATATATTATATAATATACATATATATGTATATATATATTTTCTTCTATTTAAACATAGAAAAAATCTTATATTCTAAGAATGTGAATATTTTTGTTGTTTTTAATTTTCTTAAATAGAATCTATTAAGAGTAAGATAAAAATTTAACATATTAAGATTAGATATAACCTTAATATTTATAGCAAAAAATAGTATAGAATTTGGGTGTGGTCAAAAAATAGTTGTTCACAACAGGTTATAAAAATGATTTTCATGCATAGAAATATCTTAAAATAATTACTCAATATTTTAAAAATACACTAAGCTATTTTCTAGCAAAATAATGTAATAATGCATGCATGGGCTATAATTGCAAAGTTATTGCAATTATAACCTAAGAACTGTAAATGTGACTATTTATAAAATAATTTAAGCTTAATATAAATGTAAATAGCAAAATTAAACCATGAAATTGTTATAAAGTCATTTGTAATGCAGTTAGTAATTATTTATATAAATAAAAATACTGGGGTAAGTTAATTAAAATCCTTAAAAATGCAGAAATTATGAAAAAATATTAATTGATGCTAATGCATAGTTTTGAAGGTATATCTGCAATTTTGAAAATATTATAGGGAAAAATAGGGTATCAACACTCACAAGAATAAGTATAAAATAGTGTGTGTTACGAAAATTAGCATCAGGCAACCACTATTATCCTTAGCCCCACGGTGGGCGCCAAACTGTTTGCCCAAATGAATGGATAACAATTGAATTTATATGTGATTTTAAAGATACGTGATTTCTCATGGCACAAAATGAGAAAATAAGTACATTGATATTAATTATTGACGGTAAAGAAAAGCAAACCAAATGATATATGCAACCTTAGTCCTCGAGCTAGATCGCCTTCGAACCAAACAGATATTCTACTAAAAATATGGACAAAACAACAGAGTATTGAAAGCTCAAGAGAAAAGTAGTATATTGCTTTGAATAGTGTTAATTTGATGTCTTTAAAAATAATCAGACCCCCTTTGTATAGTAAGGGAATCCTACCCGTAATACAATCCTAAATACAGTAATAAATCTCATGATTAGCTGATTAATTGGCCTCTTCTAGATACGTGCCGAGATTCCGCCGTGATCCTCGCCCGATCGCGGATATCTTGACTTTCTGTTATTTGGCTCGGCAGGCTTCCCTCGGTCTTGTTCGATCTCTATCCCGCTCGGTCTCGATCTCGATTGGTTCCTGAATCACGAGCTTGGCAATCTAACTTTGTGTCACAGTCCGGTATGACATGGGGTTGAACATTGGCCTGCCACGTCCCGGTCTCATTAATCATACGAAAGAGGTAAGCCCGATTTTGACCGTATATAATAATTTAAAATTAAATAATCATATAAAGATCTCATATGTTTTATTTACATATTTTTTTGTGTTGTTTTCCACTGATATCCTATAAAAATAAAGTTATATAACTAAAATGATATTTGTAATGGACAACAAAACCAAATGTTCCCTAGCACAATTAATATCGTTTGCGTAAAAAGATAAAAGAATAAAGTATTATTACCACTCGGATATGATTTAAGGTGCCAAATTTATGGAAAGTGAAAGTTTAAGCTCTAAACTTAAATCCGAAACAAGGCCAGTTGACGTATGTATCTGATATTCTAAAGTTTTTTGTTTGTAGAAATTTACCAGACAGCAAAGTTTCTAATAGACGAGCCCCATATATAAGGGCCATTAGATTTAGAAGTAACGAAAGGACAAATTGGGTAAAAAGTAAAGTATGGTCAATTAAGTTAGCTATGCATAAGTACATATCGCCCCACCCCCGGTGAGTTGTTTGGCAGAAAATAATGGAAACAAATACAGCACTAACACCACAAAAACCATTCCTGTCTAGCTTTAAGGGAAGAAACTAAATGTGGTGGCCATGTGACAATTTCAATTCTTTTTGGTATGTAAAGTTGTTGTATAGTTTTTTCAACAGTCTTCACTAAAAAACTTCACTTCTTTGTGTGTTCTGGCTAGTCATGGCATACAGAAGAGGCAGAGGGCGCCTGACAAGTATTGGAGCGAGTTGATCAAGCGGGACATGGCACGGTTCCAAATTTTCGAGGACATGACTTTTGATAGGAAAGTGTGGAGATCGAGCATTAGGGTTGTAGGTTAGGCGGTAGTCGAGTGTTTTTCCCCTTTGTACCGGTTAGTCTGTAGTGTTTTGTCTAGAACTGCTAGCGATTTATGTTGTATTTCACACTTTTGCATAGTATTTGTGTAATTGTCCTTCCATTTATTTGTTGTCGTTGCTGATAATATTTTTCTGATTTCAGCCAAGGGTCTCTTAGAAACAACCTCTCTATTCATCTGGGGGAGGATAAGGTCTGCGTACACTCTACTTTCTCCTCACCCCACTAATGAGATAGTGCTAGGTTGTTATTGTTATTTTGTCAAAACAACGCTCCCCACTCTTTTTATACAAAAGGAATTTGACTTTCTATACGTTGGTATTCTGTTAATGCTTCACAAAGACAACACGGGTGCTTATACCAATTTAATAAAAGAATTGTATGTGTTTACTTATATAATTTTTTTACTTAATCATGGTTAATTAATATATGGTTTTTACTTCATTCGATCACCTAACCATAATATATTAATATAATTTAATGTGAACATCGAATAAGTCTTTCCCTCCACTCCCTAGGCTCCAACTGGCCAACCAGGTGCAAAACCCCACATGACAGAGAAAAAAAGACAATTAATAAAAACTATTTACTCCTAAGCTTTCCATAATTCAAAGATAATCCTAAGCCAAGAGCTTAAGAAAGCACGTTCAAAATGGAGATGACCGTGTGTAAAGGGATTAACAACTTGTTTGGATTGTTGTTACACATCGTTTCATAATGTATTGTATTATATTGTATTGTATTGTATTGTATTGTTTGATAAATATAATATTTGGATAGATTGTATTGTTTGTCGTTGTCTCATAATATCATGCACCAGCAATATGAAGAATAAATTGACAATATTATAAAGAAAAATTATGATAATACATCATAAATTTATTATAGAAAAAGGTAGGGTAAATGATAAAATAAAATTATTTAATAATAGTGAAGCGTGAGTGTAGACAATAAATTGCGTCGAGAAAATAAAATCAAGACCGAAAATATTGCAACAATCGTAGTATTTGATTTCAAGTAATTTGAGTGTACAATCTCTATGAATCTTCTGATTCTTCTTTTCAATAGTAAATAAATTCAAGGGCCTTTGAGCTTGATCTTGAATCAATATTTGTTGTTTCGAAGGATGATCTTGAATTCAACTAGCACGAACTTTGATTTGAACTCGTACTCCTTGAATCTTGACTTGTTCTTCGTTCTTGAGCTTGAACTTGATTTGTTCTTTGTTCTTGAGCTTGAACTTGTGGAGTAATTTGCGACGTTTAATCCACGAGCTCTTTCTTGCTTCTTGTTATAACTTCACAATGTCTTTTCTGGGTTATGAAGACCCTTATTTATAGTTGTGGAAGGGAGGAGTTGTGATAAGAACAAACTCTTTCCGACCAATCAAATTGAAGTGTGACATGGCCACAACATGTCACTTGCACACGTGGTACGGTTTCATTGGCCTTTTAATGTGACTTGGCATGCCTTGTCATTTTGACACGTGGAACAATCTTATTGGCTCTTCCGCTTGACTTAGTGTGCCACGTCATTTGAAACGTGGCACCAAACTGGGCCTATAGGAAAATGACATCTTGAGCTTAATGAAGTGGCTCATCACTTTAGCCCAATTAAATGTGCTAGCCCAATGGATTGAGACTTATTTATTTAATTCATATATATTGGACTTATATAATTAATTCAATTATATTAGCCCGTAGTATTTATTTGGACTAATATATCTTGAATTTAAAATATAATCTAAATTATTTTATGAATTTAATTTTAATAAAATTTATATGTCTACAAATTATCCCTACTTCAAATCTTGTCGGGGTATGAAATCGATTATCCCGAGACGAGTTTTGAAGTATAACGCACATAAACACACACATATCCTTTATGTGCGTGTATAACACACTAGAAATATGCATTTGTCCAATAGTAATGATTAGGCTAAAATAAGTTGAATTTACATGGATTTATTCTTGTATCCACGTCATTAAATTTTCCATTCATTTACGTTACTTTAGGGCAAACATTCCTTTCTAAGAATCCTATAAGACGCTGGAATCCCTTTTAAGCTCGTAGAATCCTTATTTAAAGAATTCTAACTGTCAGAGGATTAGAATTTGCATGGATTTTGGAGTACTTTTTGAGGTTAAACAACAATTGCCAAATGTTGTTACCGACAGAGTTGAAAGTTGTTCTCACAAGTCCGAATCCTTCTACATAACTAATTGTGCTCATATTTGTTGAGCAACAATTCGTAGTATTTGCAAGTCATATTGAGTCTAGTTTTACGGACTCGGAAGCATTAACGCGAAATTAATTTCTTCTTCTTTTTTTGTGCTTTTTTTTTATTCTATTGTCCCTTTTTGTAGGTGAAACAAGAAGGGTGTGTTCTTGTTTAACAAGATGATCCATGCATGAAGAAGACAATCTTAGGGTGTAAGGGTATGGGTACGCATTCCTGCTCGAAAATCGGAGAGATTACTCACATGGCCCGACTATCGGAGAGGTTACTCTCAATATGGCCCGACTAACGGAGAGATTACTCCCAATGTGGCCCGACTACTGGAGAGATATGATTACCGGAGAGATTACTCTCAATGTGGCCCGACTACTGGAGAGATATGATTACCGGAGAGATTACTCTCAATGTGGCCCGACTACTGGAGAGATATGATTACCGGAGAGATTACTCTCATTGTGGCTTGACTGCCGGAGAGATTACTCTCAATGTGGCCCGACTACTGGAGAGATATGATTACCGGAGAGATTACTCTCATTGTGGCTTGACTGCCGGAGAGATTACTCTCAATGTGGCCCGACTACTGGAGAGATATGATTACCGGAGAGATTACTCTCAATGTGGCTCGACTACCGGAGAGATTACTCTCAATATGGACCGACTACAGGAGAGATTACTCTCAATGTGGCCTAACTATCGGAGATATTTCTCGTGATGCGGCCCAACTATCGGAGGCCATTTCATCCATTCAGGCCTTTGTGTTCATTATAATATTTGGATTTTGATGACCTTTTTTTTTTTTTTGCAGCCCGAAGAGATGACAAATTTCAGAGACTATACTTCACCTTCCTCCAAACTTAGATATCTCCTAATCGAGACTGAAGATGACATAGAACAAACCAAGCTTTTGGTTCATACCCCACAAGTTGGTCGGTATGCAGCCTTATGGCCTTTTTTGGGGAACTCCCTTTATGTAGAAAACTGGACCTTGGAGCACAAGTCAACTTCTAATCCATTGTCCAAGATGTGGTCTCTCCAAGCGCCAATCCATCGCCACGTAAACATTGCTAGCACCTTTCCGAACTTAGGATGTCGCGTAATTCAAGGCGAAGTACGTTGGGGAAGCACAACAACAATTGAGGGCGAGTATCGTCATATTCCAGGATATTGAGAATGGGTTGAAGATGAACTTGGTGGAAGCCAACAAACCCTGAGTACAACAAAGATTTATGATGCTGTCTATGCCTCACTTTTCACTTATGATCGAAACTCGAACATCTTGCAAGCATTTTGTGAGGCTTGGTGCCCCAACGAACACGCTTCTTACATCAGTTGGAAAACTATCTATATCTCTTTGTGACTTACATATCCTTGGAGGTCTGCCCATTGCGGGTTCTCCATATGAAGAAGTGGTACCTGAGACAAGAGAACTCATTGGTTTGGACGAAAAACATACAAGATTTATCCCCCGATCTTGCGAGTATTTATTTGCTGCCTTTCATCATCTTAAGGAAGGTACGGGTGCTAACCAAAAGGTCTCTTTCAGCAAGTGGACAAATTTTTGGTATAAGTTATACTCCAGGCTTAGGGTGAGGGCTGACAAGAAAGATGAAACACGTATGTAGCAGGATTTTTATCAATTTGGCTATGTGCCTTTGTGTCTCCCAAGGCAGAAAACTCATTCGTCCCGAGACTTTTAAGATGGCAAGCACGATGGCAGGCGGGCGAAAGATTAGCCTTGCGATCCCAGTTTTGGCGAGTATTTATCATGGTTTGAATAAGATTTCGTGTTCTTCTCAACTTGATCAGGTCAAAGTTTGTTTTCTCATTCATTATGTTTACGGTTGGCTTGCACATTACCTCAAAACCCATTATCCACTTGATAAGGGTCTGTTTGTCCCTTTGATGGTGGCATACTCAGGAGAGGGAGCTGCGAGGTACTTTGATGAGAAGGATGCGAGAAAACGCATCCACACTAGGGAGGATATAGTTTGGACACCAACAATGTTAACCAATTCTCGTCCTTATTATTATGTGGATAACGATGCCCCTCAAGAGTGGGAGTCAAATTACTTCATGAGCTTACGTTTTAATTACCTCCCTTTGAGGTATGGTAACTCATTCATCATCGAGCCATATAGCTCGCATCGATTTGGTCGTCAATTTCGGTTTTACCAGAATGTACCCGATTTTTTGGAGAATGATATCCATAACGCATCTCTAGATGAAGGACTCAAATTTTGGAGGATTTGCACACTGTATCGGTCTATGTCACGTGCAATTTTTCCCCCAACAGGGGATCCTGTGGAGACGCCTTTCTCCACCAATTATATGTCTTGGTGGGAGAAAGAGCATTGGAAGTTTATCGAGAATAATTTACAAGCTTTGGTAGACAATGTTGGGCTAAAGTCTACTACTTCTTTAGGAGGTGAAGATCAAGGTGTTGGAAGGACTCTCCCAAAATTTAAAGAGCCACGTACTCCAAACCCAAAAGTAGCTACGCAACATAAGAAAAGGAAGATTAAATCCTCAAAGGCGGCTTTCAAAGAGGTGGTGCGCACTTCAACGGATTTGGAGAAGCACCCTTCAGTTGTTCCATTTAGCACGCAAGTTCCTCAAGATGCAAGCCAGAGTACCAATGAAGATCAAAACTGAAAAAAGAAACGGCCTAATCCAGTAGATATCATAGAGGTTCCAAGTGTTGATAGTACCTCAAGAACGCCTACAGCTTGTAACAAGGAGGTAAAAAATACAATCACCTTGCCCTTTTTTTTTTAACCAAAGAATGGCTCTACTAATAAATATTAACTTTCTTTGCCTTTCCCTTATGCAGTTAAATGCCAGTGGGCATCCGGTGGTATCCCCACATGATAAGCCGCAAGTGAGTAACGAATCTATTGGAGGGCCTACATCTAAAGTGAAGTCATCTTCAAAGGCGTCATCTCTTCCTCATGATAGAGCCCTAAACCAACCAACTCTGAACGACATAATTTGCATCCCACCGATGGCAAATATAGCAATATCTATTTTCGAAGGAAAGAGCATTGTCTTTAATCGCAAAAAGGAATTCATCTTGGGACTTTGGGAGGATATTTGCAACAGACTCTCCAAAACCATACAGAACTGCTCTCATCTTATAGGGAGCAAATCGCTGAGATTTTCGAGGATATGAAGAAGACGAATATTTTGGATCTTTCTCCATTAGAGAGTTTACTGGATTCTCTTTTTGAGCTTTCCACTTTATATGACCAAGAGCGATCCAATATGGATGATAAGACCAGTGAAGATGAGAAACTAGAGCTGATTTCTAAAGCTAAAGAGCGCCTCGCGTCGTTCAAACTTGAAGCAAGTGAGAAAGTCAAGAAAGTTTCCTCTAGTGACAAGAAACTAAAGAGAGTCATGAAAAAGTTGCAGGCATTACAACAAGAGAGGGAGAACCTCGAAGGTGTTATAGAAGCGACTCAAAAGGAGGTTGAAGAGATTCAGACAAAAGTTTTAGCTGCCGAGACTGAGGTCTCTTTATATGACAACGTAAATTTTCTGGCTGATGAAGATTCGGCCAATTTGGAGGAGATGAAGAAGAACCTGGAGACTAGCTGTCAAGAATTGATCAACTACAAGTTTTGTTTAGATTAGGCTATTAGAATTATCTCCCCTTTTATATTCATGTTAGATTGACCTAGTGGGTATTTATTTCATCTTAAATAAGATTTCTTCTCTTTTGCTTTACATTGCCCGACATTTATCTTAGTCGCATAATTTTCAGCTTTTCGTACTCATAACGAAAGATTCATATTTCATCGTAGGATAGTCCAAATAACGAACCATTTGATTTCTCAAAAATTAAACTTCGTTATCTAAAGAATATACAAAACTTAGAATCAAACACCTTTAGAATCTACCCAGATAATATTTTGAAACCAACTTTAGATTTCAGCACGTTGAAAATTTCAGATTTGCGTAGTCTTGTTAAAAAAATATATCTTGGTGTAGAAAAATCAAAATCATGAACAGTTTGATTTTTTAAAATCTTAACTTGCACATCTACGACACATCCAAAATTCAAGATCTAATTCCTTAAGGATAGAATAAGATAATGGTTCGAAATCAATATTAAATTCTGATGAGGCGACAATTTCAGATTTTTACAACTTCACCAAAACTTTTGTATCTTGTCGTAGGAACGTCGAAATCACAAACAGTTTGATCTATTGAAAACTTAACTTCCAAATATATAACATATCCAAAATGCAAAACTTAATGACTTAAGTATAGTTTCAGATAATATTTTGAAGTTAATACTAAATTCTGCCACGGTGACGGTTTCAGAGTTGCACGACTTCACCAAAATTTTTGTATCTTGTCGTAGAACGTCGAAATCAATAACTGTTTGATCTATTAAAAACTTAAATTTCAAATACATAACATATCCAAAATGCAAAATTTAATGCGTTAAGGATAGTTTCAGATAATATTTTGAAGTCAATACTAAATCCTGCCACGGTGACGGTTTCAGATTTGCACGACTTCACCAAAACTTTTGTATCTTAGTGTGGGAGCCTTGAGATTGTAAGACCTTTCTAATTGTCAAAAATTGAGATTCAAGAGCTTCTTTCTCACCAAATATCTTGGGCCCGGGTCTCTCTGAATTTTAAATGTCATGAAGGTAGACCATAATAACTTGAAAGTGTGGCAAACGTGAAGGCATAACGGATTCCCAAACTTCAATGCAAATGCTTGGCATCCCCTTTAAAAGATATTAATCATTTCATTTCAGACATTAATTTAGCATAGCGGCTTGCCCCCTTTAAATCAAATGAGATCCAAAGTTTAATAAAAGCATGGCTTCCCAGCTCGATTTTCAAATACTGATTTAATGAATTACATTCCATCGTACTTCATTCGGACAACGATTGGGGGATTATTTATCTTTTGAATTTATGCGACTGAACTCAGAATGAAACTCTAAGCTGCCTACGTACCTCGGTGAAGAGGATCAAGTCATACCGTAGTTCAGAATGGGTATAATTTTTTTTTATTATTATTATTATTTTTTATTTTTTATATGTCCTAACTTTTGCCTAGACCACGTCTTTCGAGGTTTTCAACCTAGCGGACCTTTTTTTTTTTTTGGGTCGTACATAGTTTAGGCTCATGCGGGCCAGGAGTAACATGCAGTTTATGCTCATGCGTTAAAGAGCACTGCAACTTCAAGGATAATACTTCTTCAAAAACATGCCATTGATAGGGCCGATTCTCATTCCATCTGCATCAACCAGCTTGTAAGCCCCACTTGAATAAGCTTCTTGCACGACATATGGCCCATCCCATTTTGAAGTGAACTTCCCTACAGGTTTATGAGAAGTGATAATGGGTCTTCTTATGGCAACGACTTGATCTCCTACTTGAAAGGATCTCGGGCGAACTCTTTTATTGAAGGCACGAGACAATCGAGCTTGATAGCATTCAAGACTCTGTTGGGCCTCCAACCTCTTCTCATCAAGAGCCTCTAACTTTGTTAATCGAAGTTGAGCATTTTCTTCATCAGTGATCCCTTCTTGAATAGCTAGTCGTAATGAAGGTATTTGACACTCAAGTGACAAGACGGTTTCGACTCCATAAACGAGTGAATATGGAGTTTCTTGTGTTGGCGTGCGTTGAGTCATCCTATGTGCCCATAGAGCTTCTTCCATACGGTCATTCCAATCTCGTTTGGATTTGGAGACGACTTTCTTCAACAGGTTACATAAAGTTTTGTTGAATGCCTCAGCTAGGCCATTGGCGGCAGCATTGTACATTGAAGAGTTACGTTGCTTGAATCCAACGAGATCATATTGTTCATCAACCTATTTTCGAATTGCTTCCCATTATCCGTTATTATGTAACGAGGAATGCCAAATTGATAGATTATGTTTACTCGGATGAAACTTGCAACATTTTCCTTCTTTACCTCCTTAAGAGCAACAACTTCAGCCCATTTTGAGAAGTAGTCAGTTGCAACCAAGATGTAGACATACCCACCAGAAGACTTCGGCAGTGGTACCACGGCATCCAATCCCCAAGCGTCAAACGGCCAGGATGCAACAGTCGGGTGCAACACTTCAGGAGGTTGATGAATAAAATTCGCATGGAATTGACAAGCCTTGCATCTTCGAGCGTAGTCCAAGCAGTCTTTTACCATTGTTGGCCAATAATATCCCATCCTTTTTATATGGAAGTGGAGCTTTGGTCCAGACTGGTGCGACCCACATACCCCAGAATGTGCCTCTTGCAAAGCTTGGAGTGCTTCTTCTTCCCCTAAGCATCGCAAGAGTACTCCCTCGAATGACCTTCTGTATAAAGTGTCTTTGTAGTAAGGGAAGTGAGGTGCACGACGACGGATTTCGGTCCTTCTCCTCGGATTTTCTAGAAGTATCCCATAGCACAATTAGTCGACAATGGGTTGTCGCCATTATTCTTTCTCAACTTCAAAAATAGCGACAAGATGCTTGAGTTTATCTTCTTCACCTTCAACCTCATTTAGTGGCGGTACTACCCATTTTTGGCAGACAGTAACTTGTGTTTGATCAGGCAGGGTTAACGATGAAGCTAAGGCAGCTAAAGCATCATCCTTCTTATTTTCTTTCCTTGGCACATGTTGAATAGTCACATCATCGAGCCACCCCATTAACTTTTTAGCGTAATCATGATATGGGCGCAGTTCAGGCTTCTTAACCTCGTAACTACCCAAAAGCTGATTGACCACCAACTGGGAGTCGCCAAAGACTTGTAACTGCAATTGCTTCATATCAACGGCAATTTCAAGCCCAAGTATTAATGCTTGATACTCAGCAACATTGTTGGAACAGAGTTGCGTCAAGGTGAAGGAGTAAGGAAAGACTTCACCTTGGGAAGTGATAAATACTACTCCAGCACCAGCTCCCTCGCGATGCGCAGTACCATCAAAGTACATCTTCCATGGAGGTTGAACTTCAACGACCATTGCGTCCTCATCAGGTAGTTCGTCAGTTAGCTCCCAGTCATCAGGTATCGGATGATCTGCCAAGAAGTCTGCCAATGCTTGTCCTTTTACAGCCTTTTGAGGGATGTACAAGATCTCGAATTGTTGAAATTGGAGATACCATCTCGCTAGTCTATCACTAAGAACAGGTTTTGACATCACGAACTTGATGGGATTTGCTTTGGAAACAAGACGGACAACATGAGCTTGAAAGTAGTGCTTCAACTTTTGAATTGAGAAGACTAGCGCCAAACACAGCTTTTCAATTGGCGAATAATTCAGCTCATTTGGTGTCATCATCCTGCTCAAGTAGTAAATGGATTTTTCTTTCCCCTCACTATTTTCTTGGGCCAACAATGCATCGACCTTTATTGCGCCGCAATGTATAGTATCAATTGCTCTCCAGGTATAGGAGTTGATAAAACTGGAGGCTTAATCAAGTAGGCTTTGATACTTTCGAAAGAGTTGCTAGAAGCTTGGTCCCACTTGAAAGGAACGCCTTTCTTCATGAGGCGACTAAATGGTTGGCACCTTCCATCTAAGTTCGAGATAAATCTCCTAAGGTATGCTAGATTTCCTTGCAGACTTTTAATTCATGAATATCCCGAGGCTCAGGCATTTTCAAAATAGCATCCACTTTGGCTTGATCAATTTCGATCCCTCGATGTCGAACAATGAAACCAAGGAACTTTCCAGAAGTAAGTCCAAAGACACATTTTAATGGGTTCATCNCATCCACTTTGGCTTGATCAATTTCGATCCCTCGATGTCGGACAATGAAACCAAGGAACTTTCCAGAAGTAACTCCAAAGGCACATTTCAATGGGTTCATCCTAAGTTGGTACCTCCGGAGCAACTCAAATACCATTCTCAAGTCTTTCAAGTGGTCGCCCTTCTTTCTTGATTTACCACCAAGTCGTCAACATGCATTCGACATTCTTGTGGAGAATATGGTCGAAAATATTCTGCATAGCCATTTGGTACGTAGCACCAGCGTTCTTCAAGCCAAAATGCATCACCTTGTAGCAATAAATACCCTTGGGGGTGTGGAATGCAGTAAGCTCTTCATCTTTTGGTGCCATGCGGATTTGGTTATAGCCCGACGAACCGTCCATGAAATACATTGCTCCGTAACCAGTACTAGAATCGATCATCAGCTCTGGGATAGGAAGCGGGAATTCATCTTTAGGACACGCATTGTTGAGATCT